>JAQGBW010003688.1:0-15616 GCA_034698625.1 Julus scanicus | reverse complement strand
TTAATTTTATTGAAACTTTTTTATTTTGAAAATTGGGTGAAGTGCAAATTTTACCCATTGAAATACATAGGGTGCCAGACGCCCTTAAAGGTCTTGGAAGTTCGCGGTTTAATGAATTATGAACCATAAATATTATAGAATTTACAACATATCACAATTTTAAAGCAAAATGGCTGATATACATTTACGTCTGAAATTCAAACCATCAGTTGACAAGGTAAGTTTGTTTGCACCTAATCTAAGCCAGTGTAATTTTTAACTTTGTTAAAACTATCAGCCTTTCCTTAATTTAACGATTACAAATGCTGTGATATTTGTATCGATTAAGGTAATAATCAATATGAGTACTTGACAGGTATAATTCACTACTGTAACCGTGCACCAAGAGCTATAGTGTACTCAGAAAATATACTGAACAAGTATACTGCAGTGTAGATAAAAAGTCTAAATTTGAATTTTAACTCAAGCCAAATATAGTGTTTGGAATTGTAATATACGAGTATTGAAGGAGAAATGCGAGATCTATTTCTTATCTATCACCTGATATGGGTAGCGTGATCCACGATGATGTTACATTTTGTGTATCGGGGTGTTTAACCGCCACCGGATTTTAGTTTCTCAAAAAGGTCATATTATTACGTACGAAATTGGAGAAAATAACATGGCTTTGAAATAAAATCCACTTGTTTACATAAAAAAATGAGTTACATGGCCATGATCGGTACGAAACAAAGTCAACTTTTATTCATGGAGTCTTCTTAAAGTAGTGAAAACGTAGGCGTCTTATGTGTATATAGTAGGCCCAGGGCTGTGTGTGTACTATAATTGAACGCAGTTTGATGAAAACAAGTAGTAAATTGATAAGGGAGAAGATTTATTTTCAATACATGTTGTGTCAAAATTGTAAACACTATATACTATACGCATTTCGGCATACTAAGAAACTCGATTTGCACTTTGCGACTTAATTAAATTGGATAGTTTTATTCATTAATTTATATTATACACGTGCGATAGCGTGATTAGGAGTAAAGTATTTGCATGGTTTATAGGTTTATCGGAAATGTTTTGAAATGCAATTCTAGTTATTTGGAACTCATTTATTTTCTTGCTTGTTTATGTACACTGCGGGGTTCCAATTCTTCAGTGAATCAAATATACCATGGTTTGTGCAATGTTTTATATAATCAATACAAAATAATGTATGTTTAGTAAGTAATTGAAAATGGAAATTAAATTACAGTGATGAGCAGTTATAATTGAGCACTTAAGTTTTCTAAATATGTTCGTATAGTAATCAGTAGCATTTCCAAATTAATTCAATATAAAGGAAATTAGAAATAAGTTATCTAAAGTATATGTTATTTATACATCTGCAATTAGAATAGTTTTCAAAGTTTTGACATTGTTTGGCCACCTTTAGAAGTCTTTGTAGATAGTATTTGTGCATTTTTATAATCTTGTTGGTTATAAAAACCGGTGAAACTATTGACCACCAATTGCTCGAGAAGCAAGCTTTTTTGATAAAAAAAATATTGACCTTGGTGTAGTTTGTATTTATTTATGTATACGCCCTGGCTGGCATAAAGGAATGTGCTTGCTGGGATCAGATAGGTCTGTAAGTCTGTAAGAAGCCACCATACGAGTACACACTTCTAGTATAAGCCTAATGGGGAATTTTTTCGGTGTCTGAATCGATGCACTTGGCAAAAAGCCGGGTTAAACTTGTTAAATATATCATGACAGACACATACATACATGCTCACCTAATGGATATTCCACATGAACTGCCAGACGTGTGACCCTGTTACTTAAAGCTGAGCTCTGACTTTTCGAATTTCAAAAGACAATAAGCATTGCATACTATAGAGTTGTAAGATGCCTAGCAGAAAATAAAATAAAATTTATTCAACACATGTGGCATGTGACGTAAGTGGCGTGAAAAATTTACTCTCATTGCATGACTAAAGAAGTTTTTTTCAAAATGTCTAGATTGTCGCAGTGACTGCATATTCACTGCAGAGCTTTAAGATTGCATTATAGTAAGATTTTGTAAGCGTGTTATCAAGATTTTGTGCAGGGTATGCTCTAAAATGACACTTGAAAATGCCGCCATCTTGTAGAACCATGTGAAATTGAAGAAAACTAGGCAACACAGAAGATGCCAGTAGTGTAGATTGTATTTCCATTGTAATATTTGTCTTAATCTAACGATGAATAGAGATGGATGTAACTACATTCATCTATACTTTGTTAGTTTAAACGTAACTAGAATAGAACAATCTATAGTTGGGTTTTTTTAAGCAACATTAAATTGCAGCTGTAGACGCTGTAAAGACTTCTAATACTTAAAATAATTTGTGAACTTGGCAAAAAAGCCACTTATGATGCCCATAAAGTTGCTTATACG
Organism: Julus scanicus; assembly: GCA_034698625.1. Classification (NCBI taxonomy): domain Eukaryota; kingdom Metazoa; phylum Arthropoda; class Diplopoda; order Julida; family Julidae; genus Julus; species Julus scanicus. Next base: position 13,206 of record JAQGBW010003688.1, on the reverse strand, counting down.
ACATAAAATTATCACAGACTAGACGATAAATAGCTTTATAAAATGCATAATCATCAGATGTTTTGAAGAAGTGCGCCTTTTGTGATGCTGCCTGAATGCATGAGGGTCGTCTCTAAAGAGATATATGGGCTCGAAATGTGTCATTTGAAGATAGTGTATGCATCTGGGCCTTGATTAACCCCCTTCCATCGTGTTAACACTTCCAGACAGTTTAATGGATAATTCCAGCCTTATAAATATGCTGCATTAATGAACGAGCAGAAAATATATGCAAAGCAGCAGCTAATCTAATCATTTACTCTTCAATTTGTTATACTTCAGGTTGACTAACCTTACGAAGACCGTGATAAGCCTAATGGCATTTGTTTATGCACATACCAGTCTTAAATTATTCTGACTAGACGCTTTTACTGGGCTTTTTTATTCATGGGTAGTCTTATCTTTTGCAAATTAAGTCAACTTGAATTGCGATTAATGCAGGCGTTAGTGTTTTGAAAATTTAAAAAAAAAAAGAATTAGATGCGTTGGAAGTCATAAGGAGGCTGAAAGATACATTATGCAGAATCAAGAAACGATATATGCTTTATAGAAAGATAAACTAACATTTGATACCTCGAGCAATTTCGTATTGTTTAAGTTTTTGTCTGGAGTAAGCTACCATCTTCTTAAGTAGATAGATTATTATTTCGATATTTTAAGCATGAAGTTTTATAGGTTTCAGTCAAAATATGAATGTTCACCAACGCTGTAAAAAAAAATCTAGTGCTATGACATTAACAAATCAGGATCTTCGGTCAACGTTACAAATTACGATTTTTTACTTTTTTAATTTAATTTTCTGATAAACTTTGATGTTGATTGTCAAGGGAATTGAGAACAGTAAAATTATTATCAGTTCTAGGCCGTCACTCGAGATTTCCGGAAATCATACAAAATAAAAAAAATGTCAATTAAATGATAGCCAGCTAATAAAACTTGGAATTCGTATACGTACATTATGCTCACAAATGGCATGTTTTATATATTTGCAATCTTAATTCGCTTGTCTCTTGTTACAATATTACGCAGAAATGACTTTGGAGAAAATCAACAAACGAAATTCAAGTATATGGCGACCTCGATGCAATTGCTGAATGCATGGCTTGTGATTTAAGTTAATCAAAAATTATGCAATGCAAAAGGAAATCGATGCGCATTTTTTCAAAATACCCTTCGAATGAACTGATATGATTAGAAAGTGTAGTAATGCAATACTTTATGTTTGAAGGTCTCTTTGAACTTTTGCTTTTTGGATTGTTTCAAATATGTACATAGTTAAATATGATATAGAATTCACTATTACAATTTTTGTGGGGAAAACCTATATATAAAGCTATATGCTTGAGTGTGTGGCAATTTATACTTTTTTTGTACACAATTTTTTTTTGCATTATTTGGCAAATGTGCAAAACATTTTTGAATTACAGTGAGCAATGAAAATATACTGCATGTTTTTAGTTTTAACTTTAACTTATTGCTAAAATAACAATCATAAAACCAATGTGTTAAATGGGTCTTAAAATAGCATAATTTCGTAGAAACATTACATAAAACAACTTGTAAAAATAAACTGGTTTGAAGCCACCTTAAAACTAAGCAGTACACTATGCAATATTTTTATTGAATAATCTTTTTGAAAAATACTTTTAATTTTCTGAAATTTATTTTCTGTGGGGTTTAGCAATGTACTCGAAAGATAAATCAATTTTTTGTTTAATCTTTTAATTTTGTAATGTACAGAATTGTCACCATAATAGGCTACTTCAAAATTTTTACTGTAAGTTGTTATTTTGTTAATTTAATGCGTTAGTATCTGAAGAAGGCCACAGGCATCCACAGTATATAATGGCAATAATTTACGTTGTTTCTTGCACAAAATTATCCATATAACAATGTGATTCCGAAATATTGGAATGATTTATAGTTATTGTGGTCAACATATATTGATGGCAAATTTTGCAAATGTATTAACATTCATGCTCATTTCCAAAATAACAGGGAAAATGGCAGGAAAACATCACACATTCTACAAATGTACCACGTGCTTGAGCTTGAACTAATTTTTCACAACTAGTATAGGTCATGTTTTCATTAATATGTCATCGTCTCATGGCACATGTACCTTATAATTGTACTCTAATTTCTTTTTGTCTTCCTCATTTTGAGTAAATGATTACATGCATGTTAAATTCTAAGCATCTTTAGCGTCTCAGAATATCGCCTTTCTAATTTCTGTGTGTCAAAACTAACTTTCCATTTTTGTGGAATCTAGCACCTGTCTTCGCTCCAAATGAGGATTTCCGGTGCCATGCTGACTGCTAGTTTGCTTTTTTGGCAATGCTCCCGTGCAGATACAGTAGCACCCAAACATGGACGTTGTAGCCCAATTATAGGAGCCATTCATTGATGAAATTCTCAAAAAAAAACTTACAAAAAAAAATAGAAAAAGACACTTTGCCTTATAAACACTTAAATCTGACTACCAAACAAGATTACATGTCATCTAGCAACAACTACTGAGAATTTCTGCCAAAAAACAATGGTTATTATTCGATTCAGAGCATAAGATCTTGTTTCCTCAAGTATAACCATAATGAATTCTACAAATGCAATAAACGATAAATGCATGAAATTTTCTGAAAATGCTTTGGATGATGCACTATATATGTATATGGACACCATTTTAGAATCTTTTTTTTTTTCAAAAGAACTAGATTGCTATTTTCATTACAAATGTTTGTTTGATCATGTCACTGCATCTCAGACATGCTCTGGATTGATGTTAAAATGATAGAAATGGCCCTTTTCTGCTGACCATTCTTTTCCAATGCACTTTTATAAGTAATGTCTAAGGTGAAAAGAACAAAACTCCCATTTGTCATTTTGATGGCAAAAAAACAACGTTTTGGCGCGCAGCTAGACGACCTAAGATTAGGATTCCAGGAACTGAAGCCGTTTTAGGCTTGTATTTGGGATATAGATAGAAATCACGTCATTAGAGGCGTGAGGGGTCCCTACGTCAAGTGCCAAACTGAAGAATCGTGTTTAATTAGACAAGTGCATTGAAAATATACAGAAATGAGTGTTTGAATCTGCTCTTAAGACCTGAACTAACAAGAATCAACTGGTTGGAGCAGTTTACCTGACGTCACTGGCTTTGGGAAAATAAACAATGGCATCCATTAGGAATATATCCAAAATCTTCCGTCATGTATTTCAGGCAAAATTACGAAAAAATGGAACTCAATTTGGCACGACTTCATTTTTACAATTTTGGTTATTATATCAAAATGACCATATTGACCATATTGCACAAACAAAAAAAAACTAACCAATATGATGTTAGTTGTGGAATGGATCTGTAGATATTAGACATTTCTTTAAGAACTAAAATTGGTAAGATTGATTGCGAAATGGTTTTATTTGCATTAAATATGACCAATTTACAACCATATTTAGTTGTAGACTGGTTGAAGGTCTTATTTGCCATTACCAGTAACCTCAAATCATTAGTATATATTACCAGTTTACTATCAGTTTTTCACTTTGACATCACTTTGTATCAATTTACAACCATTTTTTCCATAAGGGCATGCTCAAAGAAATTCAGCTTCATCACATAGCAAAACATGACTTTGTTTTTCGACATTTTGCGATAACTCGACCATATTTACCAACTTTGATTTGGAAATTTCCTTCTTTCTCAAAATCGGATTAGAAATGTTTCCAGCGTTGTAACCTTAATGACTGTAAAACCAAATTTCGTCAACAAAGTGCATCCAAACAAAATGTAATGACATATGGAAATAAAATCAGCTGGCTGGTGACCGCGGTTGACGTCACAGTGTGGTGAACAAGTTCAAATGTCACGATTTCATCAACTCTATTACGCGCACGTTGCATGTGCATGCTCTTGCGTTAATTAATAAAATGGCATTGGTTTCATGGGCTAATTTTTTCAGCAATTGGAATGCTCATTAGTGGTGTTTATCTGAGGCGATGACGGATTTTTCATTAGGAAACAGCGAAAGTGTTTTCGTCACATTTCCATTTCCCCCTCCCCATGAATTAATGTCGGGGAAACACGGATTTGACACGAGCTCTTTGCACTTTTTTGGAGTTCATCTTTTATTAGCAATATTTAGACAGCGTGACGACGCTGGAAAAACAACCAATTTTAGAATGAAAAAAAAAACAATTTCTGCACTTTTTTGGCTTTCTCAAACTTGACTTTGGTGCCCAAATAAGCCTCCCAGAGGCGCTTAAAAAGAAGTTGGGAACATATCACGTAAGAATATGTTCATCAGGAACAATGTTGAACCACTTTTAAATTCGATTGACCATTGAATAATAAACTAAATTATAATATCATTTTTCAGGAAGAAGCAGCAACGTATCGTGACCATCCGAACACAAATTCTGGAGAGGTTGGGCATCAACCAAACTCCAAACACATCATCCCTTCACATCACAAATGACAACCGCCGTAGGGCAGAAGAGCTCTTCAAAAGACTGTCTCAAGCACATATCCAAAGACAGGACACTGATGACATCTACGCTGAAAGAGTACAAAGTTTTTATCCATCATGTACGTGCTCTTTAAATTATGATCTTGTCATGTCCATGGTTGATTTTTTGAAGAAAATATAAATAATGGGGTTCCAGTACTATTTGAAATTCCTAATTTCATTCTGGGATGTTGTAGGTACTCTGCCGCGCAACACTGACAGAGAGATGTGGGAGAATGTGGGCTCTTTTCACATCTACTACACCATTCCGACTCCCCGGGTGGGACCGGGCACCAGTCTGACAGTGTCTTCAGCCAAACTTCGCCTCTACAAGCTTATCGATGGACAGGTCTCGGAGGCGCCACCAATGGTCGCCAACAGCACACACCCGGACAATGAGTCTGATATCAATGTTCAATGTGATGAACGTTTCCGGATTTCAGTATTCCAGTACACAAGGCCGTTGAAAAAGACGAAGAAAGGTAAACAACGATCCATTTCTTACTAAAACTTTTGAAAAGAGACATTATACTGTTCTTCTGTGTAGTTGATGAATGTTTATGGAAACCATTTTGGAAGATTTTGCCTGCATGAACAATGAAATCGTAGGGGGTGGTGAAATCTAATTGACCAATTTGAAGGCTACACCTATTCTAAAATCCCCTGTTTATCAGTGAACTTTTCAATGTTTTCGTAAACAATTTTTGAAGATTTTTCAATGTTTTCGTAAACAATTTTTGAAGATTTTTCAATGTTTTCGTAAACAATTTTTGAAGATTTTTCGATGTTTTCGTAAACAATTTTTGAAGATTTTTCAATGTTTTCGTAAACAATTTTTGAAGATTTTTCAATGTTTTCGTAAACAATTTTTGAAGATTTTTCAAACTTTTATGTAAGTGATATTTGAGGCTTTTGCCTTGACAATGGAATATTCGCTCAGTTTTTTTTTTTTTTATTCACTTGGACAGATCTGGAAATTTTTCGTAGAGTCAATTAGACGAGTACATCTTTTCTGAACTCCACTGTTCTTCAGTGTACTTCTCAAACTTTTATGCAAACTATTTTAGAAGATTTTTTAAGAAATCCTAGCATTTTTATCTTTGGTTTTTGTTGTCCATGTTTATAGAGACATTTTTAGAAAGCTAAGTCGCTACAGCAGACATTTTTGCACATTTTCGAGAAATTCTATATTATGGTAGAACACATCATGAGTGAAATATTTTGGAAATTTCAGCAAAATTGTAATGGTTCAAATGTTGGAATTTGAATTTCTGAACATTTCTTAGAAGATGCAGTTGGTGAATCAGACACCAACGGTTGCTAAGCTTATGATTATTGATCGTGATGATGATGATGAACAGATTTTCAGAATTTTTGATATTTGCATTTCCAATTTCAGGCAAGAAATTTCGCAAGTTGATCGATTCCCGGATGATCGCCTCAGACTTTGCCGGTTGGGTCGAATTCGACGTACGCTCTTCGATCCGGGATTGGATCGACAATACTAACAGAAACTTGGGCTTTGAGATCGTCTTGGAAGATTCCCTGGCCAACACTCACAATCCTTCGGAATTCTTTCAGAACATGAACTGCTCGGAAGGTAATTATAAATCCGGTTGAGTCTGAGGGCCAGGATATATAAAATGCATGGATCTGTTCCTTCACTCTTGTGAGTTGCCTAGCATCGCTTAATTATTTCATACATTTTTTTTTTTGCTCGGCCAAGTTGCTTAAAAAGCTTTTTTTTTCATTGACCGTCCGTGGCTTTTTTGCAGAACGACTTGTATAGCGCCTCTAGATTGGCTTGTCCTATCTCGTTAGAGCCAGAAGAAGACTTCCCCCCTCGGTAGTAGCTTAAAAAATCTCGCAATCTCTGTCTAGATTGTCCACATTGACGTTTCCACGTGCAACGCCTGACATGCACGTGCATTAGTGTCATGTGAACGTGTAGCTGTCATGCGCAGCATGCTGGGAGGGGGTTTTAATATTTTTCCTTTTTGATTTATTTTTCGTTGGCGTAGTTAATGAACCCCCCTTTCCTCGTTTCATGGAAGACCACGTAAACCGTCTGAGTGACAATGAATCGCTAGGCTTCAACAATGAGACCTTCCCCACCTTGGACCTCAAGACGGTCAAGCTTTTGGACGACCCTGCTTCGGCCAGTGTTCCGAACGAGGTTACCCCCAGCACCCAGAGGAGAAAAAGAGAAAGTCAATCCGGGTGCAGCAGTCAGAATATCACAGCCATCAACGGATCCTGCTGCTTGGTGCAAACCTTTATCAAGCTGGAAGGTATGCTCAAAGGCCCTTAGGGACCATCCATAAAAGACGTCTGCGATTAAGGGGGGGTTCTGACAAATCAAACATTTCGGGACGTAGGGAGGGGGGGGGGAGGGAATCAGACGTCTTTATAGAAGGGGGGGGAGGGGGGGAGTTGTAAAAGACAGACGTTGGCAGACCTAGGGGGGAAGGGGAGGTAAAAAAAACGTCTTTAATGGATGTTCCCTTATCAATAACAAATGAGATGTAATTTGCTTTTTTATTTCAGATGCTTTGTATAAACCGTAACAATATGACATTTTTCTGTTTTAGATATTGGATGCCATAATAACGTGGTGGCACCACAAGGTTTCTACACCGGAGTTTGTGTCGGAGGTTGCAACTCAGATGATAATTCGAATGCAAGTTACATTCCAAATTCTATATCATTCATTTAACTTATTTTTTCAATGAGTACAACGTGGTATTTAATATTATTTTTCAGCAGAATAGCTGCGAGGCCTCCGAGAAAATAGCGCTGACTGTGCTTATGCTTGATGAAAAACAACGTGTCAAGATCGTGGAAATACCAAATTTAATCACTACGGCATGCAGTTGTCAGCAACATTAATATCGTACATCCATCCTCACTGTGGAATGTTTCGTTTAATTTATTACATTCATTGAGAATCTCGAAGTTAGAATCTCTGGCCAGACTAAAAAAAAAACAAAGCGAATTCGAAAAGATCTAGCCGGTTTAGAAGGCATAACATTTGGACTTTATTAAGTTCCAACTAACTATGCTAAAACTATGGCGAGCCCCTTCATTTTATGTTATTTGGGCGAATAAAATTGGGCCCAACAGAAAACTATACGGTGTGTCTTAATTTTGCGGCAGTTTCACCCCTTTGATTTCTTATCAGAAATTAAAATTTGAGCAATAAGATGTGAAAAATTTCTGAATTTAAGACACATTAAAATAACCAGTTGATGAATGTGTGAAAAAAATGTTGAAAAACTCACGTGTTTCATTAGTAGTATTTATAAGCTACATGCCTTTCAAGTTTTACATATCGAGGGTAAGGTTACTGCTTTTTTGGATAATCCTTCTTTTATCACTGGGATGTTATTCGATTTTGCTTTTCTGTTTATAATTTACGCATTTAAGGCCACGAATTAGGATGCTCCTATCCAAGTTTGAATGAAATTTCTTACTAAAGCACTGGATTTTAAAGATTTTGTTTCGTTAGTTTTACTTACCTTATTCGCCGTGTGAGTGAAAGTATTTTATTTCGTATGACAGGGATCCATGTTTTTTTTTTTTTTGCTCTAGGCTAGATTTGTGTTCAAATTAGTGTGAATTTCGGTTACTCATACAGTATGCTTAACATTATAGGTTTTTGCGTTATTTAATTAGTTTTACTGATGTCAAACTAGCCATTATCATGTTCATTACAATGCCGATTCTTCCTGCTTCGTAAATCATTAAAAGTGTCTATACTTTGTTATCTGTCCCTGTAAGCTTTGAGTTTCCAAAACATATTTTGTAATATTATTTTCAATTGGAAGCACTTTATTTCTGCCTTTCAGGATTTGTTTGCCAATTATAGAAAATGCCAGTGCAGTATTTTTCGGATGGCTTTTGTATACGTTTTATGTTTTTCAACTTTATTTTGCAAGGTTTTCGTTGATTTTTTCCCTTCATTTAAAACCTTTTTTCTCGGATTTCAACTCAAAATAACTAATTTGTTTAGGGTGCTTCAAATATGACGTTTTAAGCGCATCCAATTTTTAAAATGGGCTTTGATGATGGGAAATAAATTAACGTTCGTTATAATCCCGTATAAGGGAATTATTGTAAAACCTTATTTCACCTTTACTGCAACAAATGAAATTATGGTGTACAAATACGTGTTATGAAAAACAATCTTATTAATGAATTAGATTTAGAGCAAGTTTTCAACTTAACATCGAATGCAAATTGATTAAGTTTGATTTAAAGCCTTAACAACAATTTGTTAACCAGTTATATTAATAAAAAAAGTTTGAATGTCTGATTTTACTCGATAAAATAAACACGAAAAATTTAAAAAAGTGAGTTTTTTTTATTATGCTTGATCTTCATAAAACGTGGCTATTGTTTAAAACAGGTAAATATGTTATTAATCAATAACAATTTTAATATTAATTTCTGTTTTGAGTAACTTAATGGTTATTTAACAGCGTTTTGTTACAAATCCGTCTTTAAAACTCTGTCATTCAAAGCTTCAACGAACGTTTAATAACTTATGATCGTTCCATTCTGGACGAACCCTTTGAAATTATTATATTGCTGCAGATTTTCAATTTCCATTTGATAAAATTAGGTAGTGTATTAAACATTGCTAATATAGATTCAAAACTGCCGGCAATACTTTTCGTTGACGTTGTTTTAACAGTATAAACACTTTAAGCAAAAGCGCCGTTATTTATTACTACTTTTTCAGAAGCTAAATTGTGTTTTCAGGTGTTTATAGCCCCTGAATGACTCTAATCTCGTTCTCATCGTACGATTAACTATTAAGTCGTTTTTATTATTTAAAAAAGATTTTTAATTAATATTTAAAGACAGTTTAAGATATTATTACTTGATTAAAATAATTTTCTAGATCAATTCTTTCAAATAAAAAAGAAAACCTTGAAGACATCTACAACTTTACGCTGAAGACGAGAGTACAATAGAAAGAATATCAATGGCGGCAGCGTTTAAATCGGACAGTCAGGCTGTTGGATGATCCTTCTAACGTAGACACTGTCCGCTGTCCAGGCTTCACCAACATGTGAGGAGAAAGCTACCGTGGATTCCGTGGTTCTGCTGAGATTGCTGAAATCAAAAATACCTCCTGCAAGGGCGACGGTAAAACGGCGAGTGAGGTTCAAAATTTGGCTCAGAAATGTGATAAAGGCAGCGAAAGATATGATGAAAGGTAAGCTCATTTCCTTAGTCCTTGGTTATCATTGTCCCTTGACATGTGATGTACGAGCATATATACAAATCTCCACCAAATATTCTCATTTTAATCACGTTATGAGACTATGTAGGGCAGACATGCATTCGGACAGATGGTTGATGAACATTTGCAGGACGTACATTCGTGTCTTCGACGCTGTAACTCAATGAAACGCGTTCTCATTTGTGAAGTGTTCTGTAAGTGTTAGGCTATATATTATAAATTAATCTTTTTCAGCATTTTTCGGTGTGGCACAGTGGCACACCCTTGAAGATCTTCTCAAGTTTTCTAGCTTTATCAAATAAATAGAGAAATCAGATTGTGGATATTCATTAGATTTTGTAGATAATTTGTTCAATAAAGGATTATCTAAAATAACTTCCGCAGCACAGTTCTATGTGTTACATTGTAAGAAAAGGTATTGAGCAGTGGAGCAGGAGAGTACCATGCAGTATTCTAACCCGCAACATATGTGAAACAGCTAAGACAATACGATGTTGTTTATACAGCCAGCGTCCTAAGTGAAGAATTAACCATATTAGCCAATTCAGGTATTTATTAAGGGTTGTTATGTCTCATTATATTAGTTCACACATCAACCAGTAGCTGCGTCACATTAAGCACATAATGTTGTATTAAAACGCATCATTTTAATTCAAACTACAGAAAGAAAAAAATGACTTTAATTCGTTAAATCCCAAATCTTACAGAGAAAAACTACTGTAAAATAATAACATATAATAAATATCAAAACGTTCATACAAAAGATTCAAGATTGAAGATTGCTGTGGTTTTTGAATTCGAGTCCAATTAAAAAGGATCATCATAGCCAGTTCTGCCAAACTGAAATAAAAGTAAACAAACATATATATTAAATACACAATTAAGAAGGATGTAAAAAACGTAATGCAGATGATCAATTTGATTTGTATCTATAAACGGCACAATTTTGTGAATTTTGCTCTTTAAAAATGTTTGGCAATCATGCATGACAGAGATGTAATACATGTTTGCCTGCTTACTATTTAAACAGGGGTTGGCTAGCTTAGACGTTTCATGTCAAACCAAATTGTTCATCGCGCATGAAATAGTTGTAGCTATACGCACACGTCCCTTTGGCCCTATGCCCTTTTGATTTCGGTCAAGATTTCAAACTATATCCAAACAGATCTAAGAAAATGCCGTATTTTCCCAATTCAAGATATATGATTGAATAGCCAAATAAAATTCAATTCTTCAAAAACGAAAACTTATGTATGGAGTGGACACGGAGGCGCAACACGCAAAATTTTGGCATAAAGGGTAAAGGGCAACATAGCCGTACTTTTTTTAAATTGCAAATATACATGAAAAATGTGAAGAATTTACATTGAACGTTTTTAACGGTTGAACAAATTTAAAGTGATTTTGAAAGTCTGCGCATGACGGGTGTAAACTTTTACATTGGATGGAGCCCTACCGTCAAATTGCATGCTAAACGTTTATTTAACGCCGAATTTGACCGTTCAACAGAGCATGCGCACATAGGTCAATATTAACGGTAAGTGAAATGTACGTTTCTTGCTAAATCTCTCTAATATAAAAAAGGGCATCGTTATCTTTCGACAACACCGATCGCAAAAACCGATTTTTAGCCGAGCTACAGCACTTTAAAGTTTTGGGGTGGTAAAACCTAGCTGTCAATCATATTTCGAGGAAATCTTAAAATCGCTGTAACTCCGCTAATAATGACTCGATTATCGCAGTTTTGGGTTTTTTGGACAGGAAATCGCCCACTTTTTCATAATCTGCAATAAAAACTGTTACTTTTCACAGAGAGTTTTCTCCAGCACCAAAAAACACGTAAAAACAATGATTTTTTCGTGTTTTGATGGCAAGGACTTTTAAAACTTGTATTTTTACTGCGTATTATGAAAGATGACAAATATATCATTCTAAATCACCAAACAGCCTTAAAATAAACCGTTATTAGTCGAGAAACAGCGCTTTGAATTTTGGGGGCGTGGTTTAGCGGAGCAGTTTTTCATTTGTCGAGTAAAGCTTAAAAACGCTGTTACTCCGTTAATAATCACTCCATTTTCATGGTTTTTAGTGTTTTGGACTGAAAACGAGCTGCTCTTTCATAATATGTAATCAAAACGGCGCTCCGAAAAATATATTTTTCTCCAGAGCCTGAAAACCGTCAAAATCAATGCTTTTTTAGCTTTTTTCAATCATTGAAATTTAAAACTTGCATTTTTGTCACAGATTATGAAAGAGGAGATCAATTAGCGTCGAATGCACCAAAAACTGTGGCGACGAACCAAGAATTGACAAAGATACAGCAGTTTAAAGGTTTTTGAAAGTTTGGTATGACGGGTGGCGCCATCTAGTGGAAAGAATGTCAACTAAAATTTTAATCTTAAGAATTGTTCAAATTTCTTTGCAAAATATGAAAGAGGGCATCGTTATCTTTCGAAAACACCAAACCGTTTAAAAAACAACCGATATTTAGCCGAGATACAGCGCTTTAAAGTTTTGGGGGGGTGGTAAAACCGAGCTGTCAATCATATTTCGAGGAAATCTTTAAATCGCTGTAACTCCGCTAATAATGACTCGATTATCGAAGTTTTGGGTGTTTTGGACAGGAAATCGCCCTTTTTTTCATAATCTGCGATAAAAATTAATACTTTTTAGAGAGATTTTTCTCCAGCACCAAAAAACCGCAAAAACAATGATTTTTTCAAATTTAGATGGCATAAACTTTTAAAACTGTTTTTTTTACTGCGGATTATGAAAGATGAGACGAATATCATTCTAAACCAGCAAACATCCCTAAAATTAAGCCATTATTAGTCGAGAAACAGCGCTACGAATTTTGGGGGCGTGGTTTAGCGGAGCAGTTTCTCATTTGTCGAGTAAAGCTTAAAAACGCTGTTACTCCGTTAATAATCACTCAATTTTCGTAATATTTGGTGTTTTAGACTGCAAACGAGCTGCTCTTTCATAATCTGCATTCAAAACGACGTTCCGACAAACAGATTTTTCTCCAGAGCCTGAAAACCCTCAAAATCAATGCTTTTTTAGCTTTTTTAGAGCATTGAGTTTTAAAACTTGCTTTCTTGTTACAGATTATGAAAGAGGAGGTTAATTGTAGTCCAACGCACCAAAAACTGTGAAGATGGACCAAGAATTGACGGAGATAAAGCGGTTTGAAGGTTTTTGAAAGTTTTAAATGAGGGGTGGCGCCATCTAGTGACAAGAATGTCAACTAAAATTTTCAATTTTTGGAATTGTTCAATTTTTTTAAAACTATATGAAAGAGGGCATCGTTATCATTCGAAAACACCAAACCGTTTAAAAAACAACCGATTTTTAGCCGAGATACAGCGCTTTAAAGTTTTGGGGGGGTGGTAAAACCGAGCTGTCAAT
>JAQGBW010003687.1:0-15624 GCA_034698625.1 Julus scanicus | reverse complement strand
TGGAGAGCTGAGAATGTACAAAGAGTTCAGAAGTAATTAATTTTCCCAAGTTCTGATTGAGAAAAAATATAATTACTCAACTGTTTATGTTGTGTAGTCTGAATTGTCATGGCTGTTCTGGAAAAAAAAGGTTTCCCACCCTTGGTTTAGAAGCTAAGTAAACGAATTACCCAAAATTAGATTAGTGCTGACTGTTTGGACCTACAGGTGGCAGCATAATATGCAACATGTTTTAAGATGAAAACAACTTGTAAGAAGAAGGAGGTACGAGCTTAAAAATAAAATCGTCCTGATTTTTAGGGGAACAAACTATGTTGACAAAGTTGTTGCAGCACAAGCACTAATCCCGCTGCGAAAAAATTGAAACCAGTTCAGTAGTCCGGGCCTGGAAAATACGGTTGGCGAACATCCAACATGCACACTTTTCAGTCAAAGGAGAACTAATGTCTGTTTTGTTGTTTTATTCTAGGCGAAGGGGGCGTTCAGTCCAATCTGCCAGTTCAAAAGCATGCCAACGCTGTTTCCGGAACTCAGCAGCAGCTCCAAGACTGGGAAGAGATTCTGCTGCACCAAATGTTCGCCGAGTCTGCGGGTGAGTTGGTCCTACGATTTGAACAAGTGTACCTGGGAGAGGGCACCACGTGACTCCTGATGCAAGCAGAGAAGTTGCATGGCGAATAAGCCCATACCCTCATCTCATAAGCTAGTTCAGAGTAAACTTTCCAAAATGACAGGCTTTTGCCCCTAAATTTTCACAGAGCTCCATTCATTCCAATTCCTAAGTTCGCGGCATTCCAGATTTTTTTTAAAAACGTTTTTTTGTACTTTGTACCGTGCTATTACCGACCTGGAATCAAGCCAGTACGAACAATTCGAAGGCTGCAGTTTTGCCGGGGAGACAAGACTTTATAGAATCTCTTCCAAAAAATTGGCACACAAGAAAACCTGTGTTATGTCGATGCAAAACTGTCTTAATTGGTGGAAAACATTATCTAGGAAATTTCTAAGGGTATGTGCATGTGAGACTAAATCCACTCGGCAAATGAGATTAGGGTTTAGATTTGTAGTTTTTTAAATTTGTAATAGAAAGGATGAGAGGAAGAAGCACGGTCATGGCCGATTTTTATACAAACTATCCCGGCATTTGCCTGGAAACAGCTGTGGAAAACCACAGTCAAGGTAGCCGAATTGGTAATTGAACCTTGGTCTCCCGATTCAAAGGCCACTACCCCACCTAGATCTGTCAATCTGGAAACTTTTTTGACAGATATGTATTCTTGATGATTCAACTGATGTGCTGCCATGGGTTCTCAAGTGTAGCATGGAAGTTTCGGAAAAAGTTAAAAAAGATTTATTTGAACATTGTTTTTCTTATAAAAAACTCAGTACATTCATAAATTGTTTTTACGCTATTTGATATGGGCCACAAGAAAGTCATACTGTTGAAAAACTCATTTTCAAAAAGAAATCTGTATTCAAATAATTTTTTTTCGGTAATTTCGTTCTATATTTTATGAATTGCCAATAATGTGCAACGAGTGTTGAAGGCAATATAGGATATTCATGTCGATTTAAAGATCTTCTAATGGTAAAAGGTTTTCCCGGAAGATCCATTTTTAGAACACCGAATTGATGAAAGTCTGAAGAAGCCAGATCACTGATTAAGGCCCGTACCATAGCTCGTCAAAAAAACTGAAGCTCAAGCTTTTATCTCTTCTAATCTGCCATCTCAAGCTTAAGCTAAAGCTTGAGATGACACCCTGCCACAGTTGCCGAGTCTCACATTTGGCTGTCTTGAGCTAGTCTTGGCTTTTTTCTGTACAGCTATGGTATGCATCTGGGACTTGAGACGAAGCTCGGTCTCAAGCTCATGCAATTTGAGCAAATCTGGTATACTGGGTTTAGAGCCACATTGTTTTCAGTGCATTTCCACCACTAGAGAAGATTTTCCAATCGACATGAAATGTTTGCTTTAATTGCATAATATTCATTAAAATTCCTCCAACAATTAATTTTAAAAAAACAGGATTCCTGAATCATATTCAATACCCCTCGTATAACAGTTACCATTTTTGCCAGTGTACAAATACAAGTTGTGTTTAAGAAACATCGTGTTTCAATTAGCCGTAATTGCTCGCATGTTTACGGTGTCGGTATTCATAATGGATGACTGTTATCTGTTATCGTGTTAGCCTTTGTTGGTTCTACTTGAAACAAACACGATCGACTAATTTGAGATAGTAGCAAGTAGAAATTACTTCTGTATTGATTAAATATTGTAACTGGCTACACATTTACTCCAAACGAGAATTCCTCTTTAACCAAGTACAATTTTCATTATTGTGAAGTAATATTGATATTTTTATCTGATAGGTAGGACTCGTCCACAACTTGTTTGAAATAGTGAATGTTATCTGTTTCAGACACAGTTAGTATTATGTCAGTACAATTGTAGAATCTCAATTATCCAAGCTATCGTGGATCGAGCTTACCTCGGATAAACGAAAACTGATAATGTGGATGGCTGCGGCCATTTCGTATTAAAAATAAATGATACTATTATTTTCACGATGAGAGTGATATTTTATTACTTGTAAACTTAAACTTTTAATCGTACGTAAGGCGATACACATTTGCACATATTAGTGAAAGAAATTATTTATTATACGGCCAATAATCACATATTATATTGATATAATATTAAAAAAAAAGCCATTACACCATTTTGTGTTCTCGCTGTAAGCGCTTGTTCTTGGATTAATATTTATACTTTTTTTTTTAAATTACGGCAAATATACTGTACTGAAATGTTGCAGTGCTGTACACATGACTCGGAATACAGACAATCTGATAGTCGAGGTTCTACTGTACCTACCTGCATTACTAACCCTATTTTTTTGAATGGAAAAACTGAAAAATATATCATTTTATGAAAATATAAGCAAGTTCATCTTATAAATACAAATTATGGTAACAATGTTATTTTGCTGGTATTGACGTTAGCTTCCTTTCTTATTATATTTCCTTGACATGTAAAAGGAACTGTTGCTAATTTAGGAAAGTTTAGGAAACAGTTAATAATTCTAGCAAAGGAAGTTATGTCTTAAAAAAATCAATTCTTTATAATGTTTTCATTTTTACAAATGTTTTTTGTGAGATTATGTTAACTTTTGCTAAAATTTGTAACAAAAAACGTACTTTTGAAAAGCTATTTTAATGTTGCATCTAAGATGTTCGACTTTATTTTAACATTTGCAGTTCATTTGAGAAACTTCTTAGATCCTTTTCAAGGTTTCAAGGATTTTATCAAGGTTTTTTTTTCGCTTGAACTTTGCAATTTAGATGCAGTTCAAGAAACTCTGAAAATTTACTAGCATGTGTCCATGCACATTTGATACACGTGTTTAAACCTTGGTTTACAGGTCTTCTGCCCAGACGTTGCCCTCTGACCCAGTTAGTTTTGACTTTGAGTGATAGTGGCCATGAAATGTCCCATTACCAGAGTGTCGATTAGCTTTACTTAAGGAAATCTAGGAAGGAAAGACAATACACTGGCCTTCAAAGTTGATTCCATTTGCTAGTTTATATTTAGTTTCTATGAAATTTTATTCTTATTATGATTTTTTTTTTCTAGAAATCCTTCTCCGAAGGGAAGTCTTTGGGGTTGAACAATATCCTTCTGGTGTCTACCATGAATTCGTAATTATTAAACATTTTTCAATATGCTATAATTTGTTTGTGAAGTTAAGTCAGACCACTTCAGTTGTGATAAATTCAAAATTTCCTCAACTATTTGGGAAAATGTAAAAAAAGAAACAATCCCATAATTTTTGCTTACATATCCTTATCAGAAGTCATTTAAAAATGACTTTTAAAAATGACTTATTTAATATAAGTCATTTTTAAATGACTTCTGATAAAAGCAGAAGATGCATTAAATTTAAGAGAGGTTTTTGAGATTTGTACTATTTTTTTTTCAACTTATCTTGGGAAACTTACATTTTGATCCCTTGTTTCATTGACCAGCCAATGAAACGAGAGCATCTTCAAAATAATGTCGTGAACTTTATCAAAATAAAATTGAATGGCTTTAAAAAAATCTTCTTGTCTGGTTCT
This sequence comes from Julus scanicus, assembly GCA_034698625.1. Classification (NCBI taxonomy): domain Eukaryota; kingdom Metazoa; phylum Arthropoda; class Diplopoda; order Julida; family Julidae; genus Julus; species Julus scanicus. The sequence continues at coordinate 11,508 of JAQGBW010003687.1, read as the reverse complement.
TTAAAAGTTGCAAAAACCAAAAAAAAAAGTTATTTTGATACTTTTCATAGCAGGAAGTGAAATTAAATGTCTGAAAACTTAAAATATCAATAATAAAATGATAACGACTTGAATAAATCAGATAGAAAAAGCATGTTTGACATGACTACATGATTTTGAAAAACAAATTAATGAATGCCATAAAATGAGTGTTTTCGAAATATCCAATAGATATACAATTTATGTAGCAGTTTTCTAGTATTGAGTTACAGTATATTAGTTTTGGATACCAATTTTGTGACATTTCCAACAATTTTATTTTCCTATCATTACAGGGAGAATGGATTCTTTGTCAGGAAATTCCACCATTTGGCACATATTGTCAAAACAAATGCTAGCTTCATCTATCCTGATGCTGGCGAATGCACCTTGAACAGCGAGCGGTAATGCTTGTTTCATTTTTTAATTTATTTTAACGAGACCTAAGCATTTTTTAAATTTTTTAAATGTTTTTTCTAGTGTTCAGAATGCTATTGAGAACGCCGCAACCTCTGACATGGAAGGTAAATTACTTTTGTAATTAAACTGAACAATTTTCAGACTGAATAATCAACTTAAAACTTGTTTGTTATTTTTTGTGACATTTTTGGAATCTTATATACACAAGTTTAGCAAATACTCGCAACTGGGTCGTTTTTAGCATCATAAGAATAATAACTAGAATTCAATGAATGTCATCTCTTTGTTATCAGGCGTTCATTTATTATTTTTATTATTATGAAATACTTTCCGTAGATTTTTCAGTTGATGATGCTAACTACACCAAGTTTCTGAACATGCACCGTAAAAGAGCTGAGCGCATCTTGGATTCAATGAAAGCGCGAATGTCGACTTTCCTCATTAGGTTAGGGTCGTATCTGAAAACCGATTGTTGCAGAATGCATAATGATATTTCAAAAATTAAGCTGTGTTTCTGTCTTCAGATTAACAGCATGGGTATTATTCAAGGTGCTCGGCCGTCTACTGTCTTCCATACAAGTGCAGAAATCCCAGATTGAAATGATAAAGAAGCTCAATAAGGTGAAAAGTTGCCTATCTGCTTATTAGTCGACAAATATTGGTGTATGGGATGCTAACCTGTATGCTGGTGTGTCTTTAATTGCAGTCATCTGTGCCGGTAGTGTATTTGCCTCTTCATCGGAGCCATTTAGATTACATACTGGTTACCTTCATCCTGTACAATTATGAGGTGAAGGCCCCGCTTGTTGCGGCGGGAGATAATCTGAGCATTCCTGTTTTTGGGTAATTAACTTGTTTTATATAACATTGCAAAGCATTGTCTTTTTATTTTTTACAACGCAAGAATTGACAAAATGTACAAATCTGTATTTAATTTATTTTGACATTGGTATCAGATCTAGCAGATGTGTTACCGCATTGCTTGAAAACTCAAAAAGTATGTCCTCAAGAGGGAGGGGGGGGGGGAGAATTCTGCTGGCATATGGACACCAAGTGGACATTAGAAGGGAGGGTGTAGCCATTATGGACGTTCACTAATAATTGAATTTTTCAGTTTTGGGATTTTTTGTTAATTATGTTTTAAGAGTCAATGAAAGGGGATTTGGACACCAGAAGAAATGTGTCCCCAGTCCCAAACGTAATTACATTTTTGAAACCTCGTCAGAGTCGGGTATTATGCCTTGCTTGGTGTGCTGGAGTTTCCCTTCGAGTTCTGGAAATCTCAGTTAATCAGAACAAATTTGAAAAAATGTCGTGGAATTGGTAGTGAGGCAGGTGCTTAGAAATGTCTAGGACGGACCTTTGAATGTTCGAAAAAGTGTTCTGGACACCGTACTTGAAAAAAAATTAAGGACGTCCATGAGGGGGGTCTGGGCTAAAATGGACAGAATCAATTTTTTAAAGAATTTCGGGGACGTCGTTTTTGAGTGGCCCGTTGTTGCATTATTTAATTTGTTTGTTTAATTTTTGCAGTCCTCTCATGAATGGTTTAGGAGGATTTTTTATCAAAAGGAAGTTAGACCCGAAAAAAGGAAAAAAGGATTTTGTCTATCGATCTGTTCTGCACACAGTAAGTGCAAAATTGTTTGCGATCAATAGTCTTGTACAATATAATATATCATGCATTTCGTTTTTGCAAAATTCTGCCAAATTTATGAATTTCCTGATGCTTCGTTAATAACGTTTTCTCGATCAGCTTGGTATCGAATCTGTATTTATTATTCTCATTTTTGCATTCTCAAGTATATGGAACAGAGCTTGAATGAAGGCCACAGCCTAGAGTTTTTCATTGAGGGGGGTCGCTCACGCAGTGGGAAGGCATGCCTCCCTAAAGCGGGGCTTTTATCCGTCGTCGTTGATGCCTTTCTTGATGGGTCCATCGAGGACATCCACTTTGTGCCAGTGGGAATCAGCTATGACAAAGTCCTGGATGGAAGCTTTATTTCTGAGCAAATGGTAAAGATGGGCTTTTTTGTAATCCGTTCACGAACTTCCTCAATCAACATACATTTATTTTAACGAAACGTAGGGCAAACCCAAAGTAATGGAGAATTTCGTCTTGGCTGTACGCGGTATCTGGAAAACATTTAGCCGCCATTATGGATCTGTACGAGTCGACTTTGCACAACCGTTCTCCATGCGGGTGAGTGCTTTAGTTACCAAGACTAGCGAAATGCTGCATTTTCCAAAATTATTATCAACAAGTTTTTAAAAATTCTGTTTTTTCAAGGACCCAAAAAGTATTCTAAAATTTGATTTATACAAGAAAAAAAAAATGTTTAATAAGTGTTTGTAAAAGTAAAGAGAGCATTAAAGTTCACTTAGTACAGCTCTCAAATCATGGGTTGACATTGAAAAGAAATGATTTGATGCCTAAAATTCCACTAAAACAATCTTTGAAAATCCTACAGGAATTTGTCCAAGCTGTCACTACGTACACTCCTCATAATCCACGTAATTTCTTGGATGTGCCTTCGTCGCCCCAGCAAACTCTTCGAAGGATTTCTAGTAGTGCATCGCTTTATGGTACCGACATTGTCATTGAGGACCAAAGGCAATTGGTCAGAGAGTTGGCAGAACACGTCCTTTATGGTAAGCATTTCAAAACATCTCTGAAATGGCGATTTAACTTAACGTTTAGATATTATTTTTATGATATGTTTAAAAAAAATGACATGATTTTAAATTACCTTACCACAGATGCAGTACATTCCACAGCGTTGATGAGCACAAACTTAGTTGCATTTTTGCTCCTTAATAAATACAGAAAGGTGAGTTTTATTCATGTAGTTTTATGGTAAAAGCGTTTAAATAACAGATGCATTTCTATAAAAAATATCACTATAATAACGTGATTTTATAACGAAAATATTGCCATATTTTCAATTTTTGCTTAATAATGAGTCTACTTTGACACTGTGACTCCTGTTCCTATCAGTGCTTAGGCCTTTCAGAGATCAGGCATTGCACAAATTAAATAAATCCCAAAAACTAACTCACATGTTGAATAAATCACTAAAAAGTTGATTGTGAAAATATAAATACAAACTAATACATGTACTGTGTAATATAATAAATTATGAATGACATTGTGGTGTTACATATAAATTAATTTTGAAAACAAAGGTCTGACCAAGCGTATTCCAAGATATATATTGCAGCAACAGTAATCAGACATGTCGGTCATGTTTTTGTATTCGCAGGGCGTCTTGTTACGTTCGTTGATCCAAGATTTCAACTGGCTGTGGGATGAGCTGGGACTTCGTGGCAGGGCCGTTGGATTCTCCGGTTGCACCAAGGACGTTGTCACTCTTTCTCTCAGCCTGCTGGGGGAGGAGCTGGTCCATGTAGCAACGCCAACAAACGAGCCACTTAGGCTGCAAGACGACTGCGATTTGGCATTCGTGAAGGCAAACTTGGAAGTGCCGCAGGTCCTGGAACTTGCTTATTACTCCAATGTAGCGTTATCGGCGTTCCTTGGCGATGCTATCATCGGTGGGTTTCTTATTATACGTTTTGTTATTGACTCTTGCTATTAAGTTAATGTCACACTCACACTTCAGGTGCCATTTACGTTTAGGGGCCTCGGATTTGCACAAATTAATCCCACACATATTGAATGGCCTATATGTACGTCAGTAGATACCATTGTGGATCAATAGTTTCTTTTACAGATTGAAAGAAAAGTGTCCTAAGATGGCATTTTTCTTTAGATAAAAAGAGAAATTAAATTTTTAAAAAAATAAAAAAATGTCAACATAGTTTAATTGTTTTTTTGTTTTTTTCAGCAACCTCACTGTTTGCATTGTTGGGTGAAGAACTAGATACAGTACAAGACTGTGACTCTAAACTAACAGTCTCAAAGATGCAACTTATTGAAAAATCCCTTGACCTCTGTCATATTTTACAATACGAATTCATCCTAACACCAGTAAGTTAAATTTTCTATAACTGTTTATTTTTTTTTACATGAAAATGAAGCATATCCTACAATGGATATTCTTGAATCTGTAATTTGAGAACAAAACGTATATCCCTGCCATATATTAAAAAAATGATTCTATACGATTGTCCCTTGTTTTTCTAAAAAAAACGTTTTATGGCAATTTCTCCATTTTTTTCAGCCATGCCAAACATTGGAGGCTTACTTGTCAGAAGTTATCCAGGAATTTATCAACAGCGAATTCTTGTCTTTAGAAAATGCGAGTATGGATGGCAATTTGTAAGGTGTTTGGTATCACACGTTTTAATTTTTCTTGTGGAAATTTCAGGAAGAAGCAGAGAATTCTGTAGAACGGGCTTGGTCGAATCGAATTGCGAACAATTTTGAATTCAGTGACATCAGTGAAGAGGAAGATGAATACTTTTGTGAAGACCTGAGAGTAAAGGCAAGTATGCCATGAATTTTCAGATCAATATTGTCTAACTGTTTCAAAATCAAGTTACGTAACCCTTGTTTTTTATCCCGATTTCATCCTTTTAGTTCATTAAAGTAATTTTCAAAAGTTTATCTTCGTTGTTTTAAGTGTTCTTACGGATTTCAGTTTTAGAACATGTTCCTGAATGCTTTTTCGTTTTTTTTAAATACAGGTTAACTTGGATGGTGACAAAATACAAAGGTTAAAGCTGTTCCGGAACATCCTAGCACAGTTTCTGGAGGGCTATTGGCATGTAGGCTGTGCCCTCGTTCACTTGGTACAAAATGAGATGGACGAGAGCAGTTTTGTGCGTTTAGTACAAAAAACGGTGCAGGAAAAAAACAGCCAAGGTCTGATTGAATGCAGTAAGTTTTGCCATCTGTATTTCTCGATTTCAGTGTGTAAGCCATGGACAATGTTTCTCACACTCACCTATTTGACCACAGCTAATTTTATCTTTCTCCATTTGTGCAGGTGAATGCGTCGCAGCAGAGACATTGAAGAATGCCATTAAATTGTTCGAGAGCTGGAAGGTCGTGGACTGTTATTTGCAGGACAATATTAAGGTTCTGTTTCTGAAAGATGGCTTCGACAGCCAAGACGCCATCGAAGGGGTGTTGCAAAATCTGAAAGGTTTCAAGAAATGACGTGGTGGCCACACAATGAACCTTTTTTATACGTACGGAAACCGTGGTAGCCATGACATGTGCGGGGTTCGTGAAGGAAAGCGACTTGGCCAGGTTGTGGAAATTTCGCCATTTTGCACGTCTCGCCAATGGCAGCTCTTTCGCCTTTGTGACCATTCAACACCACTTAGAAACCTGCCTCATCAGATGCCTTAAACACGAGAGCGTCCTGTGGCTGTGGCGCCGTTCTGCAACGAATGTTCATTCTCAGGTTCACTCGTTATCCTTGTATAAAAGCGTCATTTTGTTCTGTTCTACTTCTAGTCGATGCACGATTCATTTACAGCGGGAACCTTGCATGAAAATTACAGGAACATCACTCTTAGAACATCTTGGAAATAGTTGTTAGAACTCATTCTTTTTAGGTTTTAAAAATTTAAAGTTCTAACTCTGGCACCGAAACATCTAAACGCTAGTTTTGCAGAGAATACTGTGTATCGCTAAAATTATTTGTCCAAAATCTCGTCTGAGATTCCATTGAGTAATTCGTTTATTTATTTTTGAATTATGCCGATTTGAAGTTTACAATCGATTTATTCTGTTAATTTCAACGAAACTTATTTTCGAATGTGTTATCTTTTGGTTGTTACACTATCCCATAAGTCCTGCTTTTTTATTTAATGAACTTTACTTTTTGGCATTTTTTTTCTTCGAACTGAACTTGGCGATTTTGTTAATTTCGTGAAAATTATGGAATCTCAGCGAAATTTGCACATTGTTCACATCTTTAGAAATTTTGAAAAACTGGACGAGTTGGCCTATTTATGTGAATCATTAGGAAGGGAAATTAGCTTAATTTTGTTTTTTTACTCCTAAATTTTGTGTAAATCTCCTATAAAAGAACAAGTTATCTGCCTTTTTTCTCATGGCATTTTTTATACTTTTTAAAAAAAGGATTTCCTTTTTTTTCAGATTTTGCAAAATACAATTGTCAGCAGCTGAGTTTAGCCTTTCAGTCTACAAATATTTGAAAAATGTCTTTAGATTCATGAATCTTTTATAACAGGATCATATGTGTTTAAGTCGTGCAAATCTTCTTAATTAAACTATTGTTAGCCATCTCTTTTGCATATTTTCAGAACGTTATTTTTCCAAATTTACTAACATGCCGATCTCAAAACATCCTTCAATCTAACTTTATGAGAATCTCGCAAACAATTTCAAAATATAATGCTATTCAAGATTGTTTTAGTGTGTTTTGTGAATTTTCTTTATAGCATTGATCTAAATTTTGCAGATATGGTTAAAATTGCAAAATAGGAGAGACGTTTTAACATGGCTTTAATTATCCTTTAAAAAAATCCAACTTAAATTTATACTTGAAAAATAAGTTGTTTACATTTGCTTTTGCAGTTCATCTGTGAAAATATACATATATGGATACAAGCGCGAATATGTTCTCAAAAGTATGCTTAAAGTATTTTGTGGTGTTTCTATTTTGCAAAACTGATATACCACTTCCATTTATAACGAAAAAAAGCTGTAAAAAATTTGAAGTAGATTATCCTTATGTTCCGCAGATTAGAATACGAATGAAAACATAATCGGAAAATTTACAAAAATAAAGCACTTATTGTTATTGACAATTTTATCAAATGTGCAAAAAAAAATATAACAAGAATTTTAAAAACTTGATAAAGTAAAGAAAAATTTCTCATTTGTTTTGGGATGTTTTTGACAAGACTTGTATTAAAATTAATGCAATAAGGAGGTTATGATGAAGAGTTGTGCAATGTATTTAATTTGAATTTTGTTAACATTATGCATGGCTAGCTTGATATTTAACGTTCACGACTATTTTGAAGAACAAATAAAAATCATTTCTAGTAAAACAAAATTTATTTCTAATTTCAGTAGTTCTTTTTCAAGATTAAATTCAAAATATGTGCATGCTATCCAGCTCGGTTTATTTATTTACATGCACTAAACAGATGAGATACAAATTTTTTCATAAGTCTAGACCTAATTAATATATAATAATTTCATTTTTGTATCCCCCACAAAAAAAATATATTTTATCCAAATTTTCCAGCTTATGTAGTAAGTAAGTTACCCCGGCACTTCATTTCTCAGCCTGGCTGGCCTTAAGGTCAATGCTGATCTCAATGTAGGAAAGGTTTTATGAGTTCAGGGGTGGTGTAAGGAATGGGGATAGATTTAGATTTAGTGGTCATTATGATTGGCTTAAAGCATGAAAACAGGAGGTGGTGCCAACCCCAAGGATTAGTGTTGCTTAAAGTGCAGTAGGACTGGGTGAGGAGGCGGAGGAAGCCATGTTTAGTTGGTATGCTGTTAGGCTCGATGCACATATAAATAATATATTTCTTCAGTGAAAAAGTGATATTTAATTTGAGGTATGTAGGGCTGAAGGGAGTGGTCCAATGCTTTGAAGAAGATGTATGGGCGATTTGATGCAGTTATTTTATCGGATATGGATTTTCTAAAGGCCTGTGTCGCTCTCCTTAATGTCAAGAATCTGCATTGGGTTATTTGGGGGAGGGTCAGGGTAGATATTCGGGAATTATTGGGGAGGTGTGGTGGCAACTTTTTAGAAGATAGTTTTTAAAGAAAACAAAACAAATTATAACAGAGTATGATGCAAAATTGCATTCGAAAATATTGAAAATTCGCATTAGCTATCAAAGGAGAAAATTCAGTCCTGCAATATCAAAATTACATTCCAAAATGTTGCCCTTGCAAGTGCCAAAATGCTGAGCAATGAAAAGTGGGGGGAACTTTTTAGAAGATAGTTTAAAAAAAAAACAAATTACAACAGAATATGAAGCAAAATTGCATTCGAAAATATTGAAAATTCACATTAGCTACCAAAGGAGAAAATTCAGTCCTGCAATATCAAAATTACATTCCAAAATGTTGCCTTTGCAAGTGCCAAAATACTGAGCAATGAAAAGTTCAGTATTTTTCATTTCACATTTTCACCCCATAAAACGTACAGGTACAAGTATGTAGTACATGCATTAATAGGAAAATTTGCACTTTTAAGCCACGTTTACGCATGGTATTTTGAAGAAACGAAAGGCACAGAGCCAGACATGTGTTTCAACAGAATTTTGTGAAAGGACTTAGGCAAATTTTACTCATTTAAGAGTACCGATTACGATTACCTGTGGAATCATACTCCATAGTATGAGACTTATGAGTAGTATCGCAATCAGAGTTGGATAAATAATACTCATGGAAATGAGTACTGATTACCACTATGGTGGATTGCAAAAGTATTGTTTAGGGAACTCAATTTCTTTCAATTAAAAAAAAAAACTTTTTATATATACTCGATTAAATAGGTACCCATTATTTCCGAATACGTTAATATTCAAGGACATTTTTAAGCAGTTATTGTGAGTACATTTTTGTAATCCAGTGCATTGCATGTATACATGCATGTATATATGCATGTACGTACACGTTTGAACACGTTTTGAACGTTTGAGTACGTTTTGTTTTCAATTATTCTTTTACTCGTTACTCAAATTCATTCAATGCCCTCATGCAATTACTGCCCAACACTGGTAAACGGAACAATATTTTTCTTTTACTGACACTGAAAAGTTTTTGCGAATCGATATTTCACTGAAAGAAAACGCACAGATGTGCGAAAATGAAGAGTGATTTCTCGTTTCTCCCTCGAGATGGCGCCACCATCGGCACGACCCGAGCGCCGCGACGTCGGAAGGGGTACTCGGGAAGACGGTTTCCAGTCGCTCGCTGTTCGGAGAAAGCGCGAGTTGTTCGGGTGCGGGTGTTTGTTGAGTGTGTCGGTGCCACGCGTTTATTTTGGATTTTGACGAATACCGAGGTAAGTGGAGCCCTTTTGGGACCTCTAACTCGTTTGCATTATGCGTTTTTCGTTATTTCCTTGCTCGTCGCCGTGGCGCCACGGACCCCCGAGCGGCGCCCATTGCAGTTCCGATTCTCTTGCCTCACATACCTTGGCCTTCGTGCTAAGCCTACCGAAACCGATGTCATTTTTTAAATTATCTATTCCCAGTTTTTTACCTAACCCTAACCTCGTTTTTTCACACGCCCACGCTTGACCCGACACAGTGATCCGTTTCCTCGAGGACCAGAATGTCCGTTCCATTGCATAACTTTCTTAATTATTGATCGGCTTCGTTAAGGTGGAACTGCACTGGAGCAAGCGATCGTCTTGCCAATTTGACTTCAGTCGTTCAAATGTCCAATATGACAGTCTGTCCCTAAGAGGTCCGGGTGCCCTATTCTTCAAAGTATACCCTCCTGCCGATCAGCTGAGGAAGTTTTCTACATCCCCTGCATACCTCACAGTCTGGTCAAGAATTGTACAAATGCTATGGCTTCAAATAACTTCAGAATAAAAAATTCACTTTCAATCTGCAAATTGCAATACTTTGATGTAGTTTGATCAAATTCTGTCCTGAAGCTCAAACTTTTATCATCTTGCCAAAGCCAGAACAAAACTACCATCTTGAACACAATGTTCTGTTTGCGAGCTTCAACTTCATCTGAAAAAAAATCTTTCACAATTTTGAACGTAATCATATGCTTTGCATTCCTTCTCTGTATGCATGGTTGGTAATCAGCCTTTAACAAGTCCCCTTAGGTCCACATATCATACATAAAACTTTTGCTAACAATATAGGATCACATATACATAGACCACACGCATCTATTACATTAACTTTCTTCAACCACAAGGGAAACCATACATCTGCACGTCGAAACCTTTGACGAACCACATGAAACCTCTCTCTAACCACATGGTACCCACACAGAACCAGTAATAGACTGGCCAGTGGCCAGGGTGCTAACTTGCCCGATGGTAAGTTTGCCTCCTAACTAAATAATAGCTTTTAATATACATTTATTTTGCCAGAATATTTATTTATCCAGTTTATCTACTTATTCATATTTTTAAAGAAAAATTATTTATTTCGTAGAAAAAATCAAATAATAAAGGCATTATACAGTAGTTGTGGATGTCCAGGGTCTTACTCTAACCATACAGAATTCAGATAAAACCATTCTAACCAACCACATAAGATATTTTATAAATGTGGTTCCCTGACCCTGGATGCTGAAGTTTAATGTCGATTTTTTTCCTAGTTTTAAAAATTACAATATTTTATCTGTAAAACGTAAATGAATCGTCTTCCAACGAATTGACTTTGTGAGCATTGAATCTATTGCTTTCCATTTTATATGCTCACCAAGTTTATTCACTGGTCTAAAGTTCTCTAAACACTGGAGAATTGTAAAAAATTTAAGAGCGCTGTATTCCCAAGTGGAGGTTCATTCTACATATAGGGTAATAAACTGCATGCTTGTAAGTTGTACAGATAAAATGTTTCAGTTTACGTTTTGTTCAAATTCAATTCAATTTATTACCCTCTAACAATAGGCATTACAATTTCACATGGTATTGCACAAAATGGACGTTATTCAGTAGGGAGTGCCAAAATTTAGAGCCACTATAACGCAAAAATTGAAGTTGGTAATAGATCTGGAACTCAAAGTTGGGAACACATCTCCATAGAAATTCTAATAAGAACATATTTTGTAACCTATTTCCGCTCTAGTTACTGGCATATGAGCATTTAGCAGAACTTCTTGCGCTTTCACGCATTTAACATTAACCAATAAATTGTTATCAGGCCGCGCCCTTTTACCTTAAAATAGGCGCGGCTATTATGGAAATATACAATGATAAGGACACAATCCTCTAAGGGCTGCGAATCCCCTTCTGAATATGGTGTTGACCACATTATGAATTTTCAAAACAGCCTCATACCCTGTCTCCACTTGCACATTTGGAACTCGTTTGGATCTATGTAGATTCTCAGTTGGATGCAGTTAAATGTGCAATGGAGACAGCCACATCCAGGTTGAACTCGTTTCACAACTCAGTC
>JAQGBW010003686.1:0-15628 GCA_034698625.1 Julus scanicus | reverse complement strand
TAAACTATGGGGTGTCGTGAGGGGGGTGACACCATGAGTTACCGCACCGGGTGACACCAACCCTAGTGCCGCCACTGTTGTGACCAGATGTCATCCACTAATGAAATGATTGAAAGAGTCAATCATTTTTTAAAGATAAAGGCCATTAGTAGTATAGCAAAACCAGATAGTGTGAGTGGGTGGTGATTTCTGGTGGGAGTTGGCCCCCTCCCACTGGAAATGCATTCCTTAGGCCTAATTACCCTCCTGACCCCCTAATGGCGACACTTCCATTGGAAATGACGTCATATGCATGGGAAATTTAAAATTTAATGTGTCTCTGAGCTAGTTTTTTAAGTGTTGATGATATTAAAGATCCGGAATGTAAATGTTTGAATATCCGTGAGACAAGGTAAGCATATTTCAAGTTACCAGCATGATTTTCTGCAGTTCCAAATTTCTGTAGCCAGGTTCAAGAAAGGACTTAGAATTTACTCAAAATTGAAATTGGTTATTCTTTTTATTAAATACTAAACCCCTAATCCCAACATGTGACAATTTTGCTGTCTATGTAAGTTAAAACACACAACATAGTTCACATGATTTTTCCTGGTCCAAGTAGTTGCTACTAACACAATCATATAGTTCTCTACTTAATTTGCAAGTCAACAAAATATAGGACATGATAACTGGTTTACAAAAATTTAAACATAATCAACACTACGCTAGCCCTTCATTTAAATCATTAAAGTATTTGAATCCAGGAATCTAAGAACGATATCTAGTTCTGGAAAAAAATGGTTGGTTAGTGAAGTTTTGTTTTTTACCGTGTCTTCTTATTGTCTTGAACTTCTTCACTCCTGCACTCTCTGGATCTTCTTGCACTGCACTTAACTGAACTGCACTCTAAAAATCTCTTCTCTCCCTCTCTTGGCTCTAAACTCTTTCCACACTGACTCTCACTGGAATTCTTCTTCCGACTTTCTGCCCTCTCGGCACTCTACACCGAACTCTTGTATTCTTTGGAACTTCTTCGATTTCTCCACATTCTCTGGAACTTCATCAATTTTTCCACATTCTCTGGAACTCTATGGAACTCTAGTCATCTATGAAAGCGGTGCAGATCTTTCCAATTAGCCCTTCCAATGCGATATCCACGATGCATTGGAAGTTGTTAGGGGATGTTTTTAATCCCATTGGCGAACATGTGAACTCGTAATGTCCAATTGGAGTGGAAAAAGCCATTTTGTATTGGTCCTTTTCATGTACTGGCACTTGGTATAATGAGCTTGAAAAGTCCATTACCGAGAAAACCTTTGCATTCCCTACCCTTTCAAGTAATGCCTCTATGTTTGGGAGAGGATATCGATCTCCTACCGTTTTTTCATTTAAAGCACGGAAGTCTATTACCAACCAAGGTGCTTTACCCGTAGCCATTACAAGCATGCAAGGGCTAGAATACTGGCTGGCTAATATTTAAATTACTTTAGCTTCTAAAAGCTCCTCAATCTGTTCCTGCATTATTTCCTCATGTGCCTTTGAAAGTTTGTATGGCCTACGATAAACCGGAACGTTATCTGTTCGATGGTGTGCGTAATGATGCTATTTGGAGTTAACTCTTTAAGTGAGAGAGCAAACACCCGATGAAAATCGAGAAGCAACTGTTCGAATTGATTCTTAAAAGGCTTTTCGATATGCTACAATTCTAATTTCTCTCTAACTTGTACCATATGGGCTCCTTCGGGAAGAACATTCCTCTTTGCTAAAACCCCAAACGCATGAGCTCTCTTATACTTTACTGAATCGTTGATGGCCGTTAAGTTTATAGGATAAGTAGGTGAACTAATTCTGTTTCCATTTGGATGATAAATAAGATTCAACACATGAATCAAATATTGTCTTACCAGAATGTCACACCTATCCGACAAGGGTACAGGACTAACGAATAAGGTGGTTCATAATTTTAACATCAACATTTTAAGCGGCAAAGCTAGTTGCTGAGACAAAGGAAGAGGTTCCCCTGATATTGTTTTGGCCAAAATTGATGCAGGGTAAAGTTCCACCTTGAAACCCTTATTTCTGATTTTGTTTAGATACGTAGGGCACAGCAACGATTCAGTTGCGCCGGTATCGAAAACCATTAGAGCTTGCATCTCGTAGACCTCCATAGGGAAATATGGAATGTAGCAGTCAATAGAACTGCTCTCCTTACTCAAATCTAGCATCATTTGCTGCTTCCCTGCCTCCTCATAATAGGCTCGTCGAGAATGAGGCTCTATTCTTGATTGCCTTGAGAGTTTAAATGCTGTGACCTGGGTACAGCACTGTAACACTCTCTAGCAAAGTGTCCATTTTTCCCACACCTGTAACAGGCCATTGTAGAAGATCCCTGCCCAAACTGTGTTCTGGGATACTCTTGGGGTCTTTAATTTGAAAAATTTCGTTGCCCCGAACTGTACCCTGAATACCCACCCCGAGGCTGGTATTGGTGTTGTGTATAACGTCCGTTAGTCACATAACCCCTCTCTTGATGATAAGAACCCTGAGGTTGTCGTCTTGTCTCAGATCGACCCCTCTCATAACTTTGATATGGTTGTTGGTTTTGTTTTGGCACACGCTGAAAGCAAACAGGAGATATGTGTCCAAATTTTCCACATATTTGGCACTGGTTCTCATTAAACTGATGTGCCCTATCATTCATGTCACACACTGGTGGCATACCTTGCTGCTCCGCTGCCGGTTCCCCTCTTACTCATCCTTGGAGGAAAGGTTAAACACTATGGTGGATTTTGAATGATTTCCCGTTTGAGATATTTCCCTGCTTCGAAAATTGTCCCTAGATTGATATCTATTTGTGTTTTTATCCCGGCACTTTGAGTTATATCGGGAGTAGGCTGGAGTACCACTGCGTGACTGATGCTCAGTTCGACGCAAGGTAGCTATTTGCTTCTGTATATTCTCCATTCCCTTCTCACACTGGGCCAGCCTCTCTATCACGGCGTTGACCAGGTGTGTTTCCGCGACTTTCTTTGGAACAGCGAAGTTCACCTTACCCCGCTCCAACAAAGGAGCACTGATTTCTATCAGTTCGGCTTGTTGTATCGCATCTTCCATGTTATCCGCGTACTTCGGAGCCAAACCTGATTGGAACTGAGCCAAGACGTGCTGAAGTTCTCGGTCCATCGGATTATCCCCATAAAGATCATGGGCCTTCTTCTGTAACCGATTTGCGAAAGCTCGAACCTTTTCATTTGCCCCTTACTTTACGCTCCCAAAATCCATGATCCGCAAGGATAATGGCTGGGAAGGCTTGAAGAACTTCAATAAGGCTTCCTTCACATCATCATACGACGTGGCATCGATAAACTCCGGGCTATTATGCCCAAAGGCCTTCGCTGCTCCCTGGATTTTTGATTTTAAAATTGAAATGGCGAGTTTCTCGGGCCATTTTGCAAATTTCCGTGCTGATTCAAAATGTTTTCAAAAAAGTGTCAATTTTTTATTATCCTTATTTGTAAACTTTTGGATTATTGTGGCATAGCTCATCGGTGAGGATGCCATGTCGTCAGCTGATCGCGATCCTGTGGAAGTAGCCATTGCTGAAGAATTCTCAAAAAATTTCTCATTGATGTCCGTTGGGCAAGTTTCGGGGCACTTAATAGGCTTAAGATGATTAATTGGGAGATCTAAGTCAGCCGTGTGATACAGAATTCCAATCTTATATCCATGATGTATCCTTTGGGTCTCGGTGCTATGATTTCGTAATCTTAAGATAATTCCTTGGGTTTTTGTAATGTTACTGTAAGTCGTATGTTCGTATTTAGATTTAAATCCCCATTCTATGTCGGGTGGAAATTGAATCAGTGACCCGGTATCAAGGTTAAAACCTTCACCTGGGGGTATTACAACAGAAAAGGTGATTAAATGTCATAAATATTTGATTGACCTTCCCTTTAAATTGGTAGGTAACGAGCTGCCTTTACACACAAGGTGGTGATTTTGATCTCCTAAATGACCATAACCTTTGTTTGCAATTTTGGAAATTTTTTGTTATTAATGATTTTACCCGTCCATAGGCAAAATTTTCTGAATATAATCCGGCTAATCCAAGGGACTATAGGTCCGGATATACCCTGGAGGTGTCTCAGGTTCTTGAATTTCCTCCCTACTCTCGTTATCTAAGTAATAACCTGGGGACTGTGGATTGGAAGGTGAACCCGGTATGTAACCTGGGTAAGGATATGGATAATCCCCCTCAAGGCTTCCTCCGTTCAGGTTACTATCCGAATCTTCCTCTGCGAGGTAGACTTCTGGAGAAAGTGGAGAGTCGGGCTCTGGGGAAGCAGGCAAGCTGTCTTGCTCGTGTATATCCAAGTCGTTTTCTAAACTGTACAGTAAAGGTAAAGTATACGACAGATTGACACCATAAACGGTAGTCAAGTTATGATCAAATTGATCGTAAGTCATTAAACCTAAAAACCCTAAAATCTGGGAGCGTGTAATAAACTCATTTTCTCCTGTTATGGCAATTAAGGGAAGATTTAAAAAAATGAAGTCAGATGATGTAGGAATTATCTGGAACATGAGCAACCGTATGTGGGTAAATCTCTCTCCCGGGACAAAGATCAGGAACTGGTTTGCAGGGGGAACAACAACTGTCTGCAAGGTAATTTGATTGGTATAATTTTGATTTACAAGCCTATCTTCTGAAAATCGAAGAATATATGTTCATGGTATTAGACAATAGACAACAATGCTGCCGGGATTGCTAGAATAATTAATAAACACAGGCAAATCCCCAGGATTAATTCGTTGTCCCATAGGATACAAGGAAATCCTCTTATTTAACACAACCCATAACATGTATCACTCTTTGCAGATCTGGAATTGAGATGACAGCAACAAGAAATGAGAAACACAATTTTTTCTTAATGTTTTATTAAAAAATTCTTAATTTTATTTAAATAAGCTTAAACCTTGTGTTTTTCTTTTTAAATTGCAGTATTTACGTATTTTCCACGTAACGGAACTTTTCGAATGACTGATTTCGCGTGCGCGTGTACTTTTTGAATTGGCCTTACTGATTAAAAAGGCAAAAATCTTTAAATAAAGTGCCGTTGTTTTGGATTCGTTTCACGCTTTGTCCACGTGGTGACGCCGCTTACCATACATTCAAGATGGCTGACCCTTTTTTCTGCAGAGTTGCAATGGGGAATTTCTCGATCTGGTAAGTGAAATGTTTTCTTTAATTCAACGTTTTATAACTTGAAATGGGAGGCGGAGCAATCCCTATTGCTTAAGGAATTCCCACATAAAAATTTTTCTAAAAATACATTTAATAACAATTTTTATACCTATATGTTGAGGCAGAGTTAGCTAACTGTTGTTAGCCTTATGTAATGCAAAGCCTATTAAGTTCCAATTAACTCAACAAAAAGCAGCCCTTGTCAGTGAAGGAGTCATTCGGAATTGCAATTTACTCGTCGAGTTTCAATTTTTTTTAATCTGTCTATGCAGTACTTTTTCGGCGAAATTTTCATTCAATCTGTTGTGCATTGAACAATTAAGTTCAACAATTAGGTACACAACTATGAGAGAATAATTCTGAAACTGCAGAAAAACTGTTCAGTGGACTTTCCTTGCGACCTTTTTTGGTAAATTAAAAAGTTTTTTAATATAATGAAAGCTAATTCTTTGAATGATAGCCTTCACGAAAAATCCGACTAGACTAGTCCGATGTTTGCGATAAAACAAAAGTATTTACCGTTTGAAAAATTCAACTTTCTCTTCAAAATTTACGTTTATGAATCAAATTTTTTGAACGAATTTCCGTATAGCTGTGAAGTGTCAAGTGACTTCGAATTTATAGACGTCAAAATTAAAATATACTCAATTATATTTCATTTAAAAAACCCGCATACGTGAACAATCTCATAAGAGCTTTTGGAAATCATGATGGAAATTTTTTAAAGTTATCAATTAATTTATGACTGTTTCAAGAATAACAGTCCAATGACAATGCGAATATGCTATAATTGAACACTGCATTAATTTATTTTTATCGGAAAATGAGTATGGGACCTTCAAAACGACATCCACATATTTATTTCAAAACTCTTACACAATTGTAGGAAGCATATTTTAAATGATAGCGGAACAATTATTTTTATTTACCTTGTTCTTTGATTATTTTGTAGTCATGAAATACACATTTCACTTGAAATACATAGTCATTAATTTCCAAAAAATGATTAGTTTTTAAAATTGATTTTGAAATTTGATTTAACTACCAAACCTTTTGGTGATTAAGTTCAAAAACTTTTTAAGAAAAGATGTGGATTTTTAACAAATCCTGTCGACTGCGCCATTGTCTTGATGCTGTTTTTCCAACTTGAAGTTTCAAGAGGAGTATTTCCCTCAAGACAAAAGTAAGAAATAAATTTTTTAATTCTGATTTTTGTGGAATTTAGCACCCTCAGTCTTGATTTTTTATTTTTGTGTGGCCAGGTTCAAATAAGGCCTTCGAATATTTTTTTGAATCGACTCCGAATAGATTCAGAGATATATAAAACCAACTTTTTATTTCTTCTCGTACAATTTCTAAGTTCCTTATTTCCCTTTTTCATTAATTTAGTTTTCTGGGTATTCCCTCTCAGAACTAGCTGGAGAAAAAAAAATTGTTAAAAGTCCTACTTTGAAATTTTGTTTTATAGGATTTTAGTAGTCCTCGACGTCCCTCTCTCCTTTGAAGTCCACCAAATTTGATAATTCCACTTATCCACAACCACTTCACTTTTCCTTCCGAAATTCTTCCAGATCTCTTCCTCGAACCACACTCCAACTCCAACGACAACTACTCACTACCTCCTCTCCTTCGACAACAACCCCTTCCTTTCCTGTCTCCCCGGTTTTGTTATTCAGTGTTTCAATTCCATTGGTTAGTTTTCTATTTTTTAATTAATTTTTGGTGATTTCAGCCAATGCCTGCAAGTTTCGGCCTGGTCCCAAGATGACGTGTTTGGTGGCCCCTGGATGACATGTTTTCTGGGCCCCTGGATGACATGTTTTCTGGGCCCCTGGATGACCGGGAGATGGGCCCCATTTTATTGAATTGTCGGCAGGTAAGATTTGAGTTGTTTTAGTTTTTTCGTTTTATATTTCTTTATTTCCTACTTTTTTTCTTCTTCATTACTTTACTTCTTTATTTCTTTTTTGTTTCTTTATTTCTTTTTTGTTTTTAGTGGATGTTTTTTTCTTTTTTATTGTTTGCAGGTGTTTTTCCGCGTGGGAACCTTTCCACCGTGGGATTAAAAGGGTTTTTTGGCGAGTTATTTTCAATTATTAATTTTTTATTTTTAAAATTTTGTCTTGTTTCTTGTCACTTCCAGGTGACACTGTAAAATTTTCACAGAGAAATTCGGGTTATTTCTGCCTCTTCAAGCCTCCTGAAAACGCGTCTCGTCTCGCGGAACCCGTGTTTTTACCGATCACCGTTGGACGCAGACAACCTTTCCAAGGTTAGCTGTGAATTGCAATTATGCCCTACTATATTGTGCCATCACACGTTAATATTGTTCACTGCTAAATTCGATACTCAGTGTTTTTCAGCCCTTTGAAAGTGCGTTTTGTCGCAGCTCACCACGAGTTTTGCCGAAAGCCATTGGACGAGTGCATTTTCGACGCCCAAATGAACCTAAAGAACCCACTTCCCGTGGGTTCTTTAGGCCCTTAGGAAGTTTCAACGCAGTTGTTATTAACAATATTGGCTAACAATTGTTTAGGTTTTCAGTCTTGGACTAGTGTTTTCATTATTCCTTTGCCGTGGTGAGATTTTAACAATTAAATTACCACAACACTGTCTAATTACAAGGTCAACTCTCAACATATATTTTTCAGACTATACTGACTAATCACTTGATTTTAATTTTCAGATTATGATCTTTAGATTATACTGTCTAACTACATGCTCATAATTTCAGATCATCCTGTCTAACCACTTGCTTAAAGATTTCAGATCATACCGTCTAGTAGTCAAATCTTGCTGACTAACATCCCCCGTATAAATTTCAGTTTAGTATATTGACTGTCTCTGCTCGTTGGATTTTGAAGAGGACAGAAAACTTTCTATTTTAATTGCTTGTGGAAACCAAGTTAGCGAGTGCTGATGGCCGCCAAGACAGTAAAAACAGGGACAGACGAGCGCCAGAGGCTATTTAGGGATTTCACCAAATCAGACCACTGGGACAAGCTTCAAGCCAGCATCTGCGATGGACAGCACGACCCACCACTGGAGAGACCAGATAGAAGAATATATCAGAAAGCGATGGTACTCAGGTGCAGAGAAGCCCTTTCCACTACTAAGAGTGAGTTCTTCGACCAGTGCAATGGGTCTTGGGGACTCTGATGACCTATTTTCCAGGTTGGAAACACTGCTGCTAGCAGCCTCAGGGGAAGAAACAAAGCTTCTCATGATCAGGGCTACTACCCCATCTAAGCCCCAATCAAGAACCCTCAACTTTGAGGATGAATCGCAACCAGGTCACCTTTCGGATGTTGATATTTCTCATTCTGCTGAGGAAGCTGCCAACACAACAGCCACTCTTCCTGTCCCACAAGCAGCGACAGCTGCAGATTTTCTCCAGCATGCTGAACACCAGGTGCCGCCAGGTACACAGCCACTCAATGCTGCAACATCAAACACTGTGCCCCCCTTAGCCAAAGTAACCCTGTCAGATGTGGCCTGGGACCCAATCCAAGCTCTGGACACGCTTCAATCTTTTGCTGCTACCATTATCCGGGAGACTACCAGCGAACAGGGAACTAAAGTCTTGTTTACTAAGGCGAACCAGGCTGCTGTGCACCAAGCCCTAGATGGCATCTCAGTGATGGGCAGCCAACTATTGGTCAGGATGCTGACCACCCAGACAAACCTGCTGGATTCCCAGAAGGAGTTAGCTGAGTAACGACTATAGTGGGTAAAAATCCTAGCTGCTTTACCCCCAGGTCACCCTTTCTCAGGCAGCAGCACAGCAGGGCAACCGGTGCAGGTCATGAAGATGCACTCAGCAGTACCAGCCTATGCATCTATAGCGGCTACACCTGCTACCACAACTTCTGCAAGGCCAGCACTTAATTCCCTGGATCCTGTGCCTGATACAGCTCTTGCCGCAAGCTTTGCTACTAGCCCACCCCGGCCGGCAACCTATGCGGTCATCACTGCAACTAAACCAAAGCCAAAATTTACTACAACTGTGCTTCCTGATGACCCGGATTCCGACCCAGAGGTGTTCAAGTCCAAGGTCCAACAGCATTTCCGAGTCTCGGGGGTCTACGAGCAAAATGGCAACCCTTACCACAACCCAGCGTGAGGATGGCTCCTGGACGCAAAATGAGCCAGACACCATGGAGAAACTGGTCTGCCGATACTTTCCCGTCGACGACCCCCTCTCAAACCTCGAGTGCCACCAGCATATCCGAGCGGCCATACAGCATGGACCAGGCACTCAGCCCGACATCCCATTAAGCATGTCCGAACTAAACAATGCTGCCAGCTCCTTCAATGCTTCTAAGGCACCTGGTATTGACGAATTTTTAGCGGCTGTACTTCCACACCTCCTTAAAGCTGCAGGAAGACCCTGGCTCCAAATACTTAACTCATGTCTGGAGGAGGGCTGCTTCCTCAAGATCTGGAAGATCTTTCGAGTTGTTTAGATCCCAAAACCTGGAGGGGTCACTGTATGCCCTATGTTTATTGCCAGTCCTTAGTAAGGTCCTGGACAAATTGCTTGCTTGCCGCCTCAGCTTCCACCTGAAACAAAGTGGCTTTCTTTCTGCTAGACAGTATGGCTTTCGGGAAAGAACTGGTACCCAGCATGCCTTGTCAACATAAGTCCAAGAAGTAAGGGCTGCTAATGCTGCCGGACACCATTGCCTTGCTGTCATGCTCGACATCAAGAATGCCTTCAACAGTGCCTGGTATCCGGCACTTCTAAATGAGCTCCAAAGATCCCGCTGCCCAAGGAACGTCTACAAACTCATCAGTGGGTTCTTGGTTGATCGACAAGTCGTGGCAGGCTCCTTCCATTCAAACACATCCAGAGGGATCCCCCAGGGCTCATGCTTGAGGCCTATACTTTGGATCTCACTGATGGAGTCCTGGTTCAGGGCGTTGCACCCTATTCTCGATCCAGGGGAGTCTGCACAAGACTTTGCTGATGACGAGGCCCTCCTCCTCTCTGGCCCATCTACGAAAGCCATTGAGCGGCGCTGGACAAATGCGGTATGGCCGATTTGTGAAACTTGGGCCATGGAGAACAAGCTGGACTATGCCACAGACAAGCTGAAAGGCAATATTCCACCCAGCAAGGAAGCTTCTTCGGTCACCAGTCATCCGTGCGAAGGAGCAGGGTGATCCCATGTGAACCAAGCCTTAAATACCTATGGTTTATCCTCGACCCGAAACTAAATTAGATCGCACATGCTAACTACCTCCAGGGTAAGGTGGGACGGGTTGGCTCTAGCCTTGTCTCTATATGCGGTAGAGATTAGGGAGTGCAGCCGGCTATCCTGAAGGTCCTATATCAAAAAGGTGTCAAACCCATGCTGCTCTACGGTGTGGAAATATAGGGCGAGCGTGCACACGATATCTGCATCATCAAGGCCTTGTCAGCTGCCCAGCATCCATTCCTACTGACAATTTGCAAGGCATATCGAACAAATTCCACAGCTGCCCTCCAGGTGTTAACTGGATGTCCTCCAGTACACCTTCGTGCAGCCTCACGAAGGCAAACCTTTGAACATGATTTTCCAGCGGCTGCCTTTCAAGCAGTGCACCCATCCGTTCGGGGCTCGCTAAGCATTACTGTCTGGTCACCAGAAGAACCAAGGGCAGCCCTCCAGTGCTACACTGATGGCTCTAAGCTGGCTAGGGCAGTGGGCGCTGCAGCAGTCCTCATAAAAGATGACACTGTACTTGGATCTTGGCAGGTGAGGCTGCCTGACCAGTGCAGTGTTCCAGGCCGAACTGCTAGCCATATGGCGATCGGCCCTCATGCAAAGCCGCTACCTACGTAATGGAGAACGAGCAAGCATCTGCTCAGACTCCCGTTCTGCCCTGCAGGCTGTGGTCAGGGGCGGTAACAAACAAGCCCTGGCGCTACGCACCCTAAAAAAACTCTTGACCCTTCGTGCAACTGGCAAAAGTTGCACTGGACAAAGGCCCACCGGGGTTATGCGGGTAATGAGTTGCAAAAGGCACGCTGCCCGAGAAACATTTACAACCTCATAAGAGAATTTCTAAACGATCGATAAGTCGTGGTTGGGTTTCCCCATGCTAACACATCTAGAGGGTGCCTTCAAGGTTCAGTCGTGGGGGTCCTATAGATAACGCTTATGGAGTCTTGGTTTGCGACGATGAACCAGGTTCTTCACCCGGGTGAATCTGCTCAAGCCTTCGCGGACGATAAGGCTATCCTGCTCTCCGGACCATCAGAGAAAGCTATCGAACGGTGCTGGACGACAGCCGTTTGGCCAGCTTGCGTAGCCTGGGCAAAAGAGTGCATGCTCGAGTATGCCACAAAAAAACTCCAGTCGCTATTTCACCCAGCCAGGAAGCTCCTTCGGGCACCAGTCATCCGTGCAGGGGGTAGGGTTATCCCATGTGAGCCCTCCGTTAAGTACCTAGGCATCATGCTGGATTCTCAGCTAAACTGGATAGCTCACACCCGATACATCCAGGGCAAGGTCGGGCTTGTCGGCTCCAGACTTTTCTCCGTGTGTAAACGACACTGGGGAGTCGGTCCAGACATACTAAAAACATTGTATCTTCATGGAGTGGAGCCAATGCTACTCCACGGGGTCGAAATCTGGGAAAAGCGTGCGCACGACATTCGGATCGTAAAGGCCCTCTCCGCAGCACGACCATTTCTGCTTGCTATCTGCAAGGCTTAAAGGACAACTGCTACAGTAGCCCTTCACGTCCTCTCAGGCCGCCCGCCTGTGCACCTCCGCGCAGCCTACAGACGACGAATCCATGAGCTTGTCACACTTCCAGCGGCACCATCACAGGCCGAACATCCTGCCGTCCGAGGCTCCCTCAACCTCACGACCTGGACACCCGAGGTGCCGGGAGCAGCCCTTCAGGGCTTTACGGACGGTTAAAAATTGGATGGGGCTGTTAGCGCTGCAGCTGTCCTGCTGCAGGATAACACCGAGCTGGGCACCTGGCAAGTGCGGCTGCCCAATGACTGCTATGTTTTTAAGGCCGAACTGCTGGCAATATGGCGATCGACCTTAATGCTAAGCCACTACCTCCATAACGGCGAGAATGCCAGCATTCGCTTTAACTCCCGCTTGGCACTACAAGATATCGCGAGCGGCAAACGAAAGCAGGCTCTAGCACTGCGTACCTTCAGGAAACTGATGGATCTCCGGACAAGGGGAACATTGGTATCTCTTCACTGGGTCAAAGCTCACCATGGGTACGCAGGAAACGAGAGAGCTGACCAGTTGGCTAAGGAAGCCACTCACCGTGCTGACATTATTCCTCACAAACTTTCTCGTTCTGGAACTACTGCAACGGCCAGCAGACGCTCAGTTCACACCTTTGTGCCATCTGTCCGGAAAAGATGGGGCCTACTGTATGGGAGATTAGTTATGCTTTTCTCTGGACATGGACCGTTCCGGCAAATTTTGCACCGATTCTGCCTCGGAAACCTAGGGGCTGCCTGCTCCTGCAGGGAGGGAATGACACCATCCACCACATCATCTATGACTGCACCCTGCAGACGAGACTTTTTGAACAAAACCAGCTGGTGGATGCCCTGGCTATCAAAGGAGTCGGTTGGCCGGGCGACAGCTCAATCATGTGCATGGACTTCCTTGTGTTTTTTACCACATTTGCAGTCGCGTTGTGTTTGAATATCCTTTGCAGGAGTGAATCAGACTCCACCTAATAGTGCCTTATTTCCTGCGGGAATCATTCTGCATGCTCTTTGGATGCGATTGTTGTATTTTTATTGTTGTATTTTTATTGTGCTCGCATTGTGCATTTCCGCATGCCAGTTTATAGATGCCCCCTCTGTTCATTCCTATGTGCACCATTTGCCAGTTTTAGCTTTCATTGTCTTTATTTCATTCTCAATATTCGTGCTTACTCTTCTGCTTATTTCTTTACCTAAAGCGTACAATTGAATTGGTGTGCTTTGAATTTGTGTCTTTGATGGTTATGATTGTTTTTCCCAAATTTTGCATGTTCCAGTTCCTGGCCCTTTTTATTCAGCATTAATGTTGACTATTTTCCTTGTTTTAATGTTTAATGCTGTTATCAAACCATTCAAACTATAAGAGCCCCAATAATTTTTGTTTTATTTTTTAACTTGTGTAAGTAGCTTTCAACTAATTTTTGTTTACTCCTGTAATTGGACTGTGCATGCTTTTCCTTGAATAAAAACTGCAGGTGTTGTTGTTTTCCTTAGCTAGCCACACCAATATAAAAAGCCAATGACAGTGCCCGCCAGTTGCTCTTTTCCCTGCTAGTGTCCCAAATTTCTCCACTAATAACATTTGAACTATCCTTTAACTGCAAAAACCACATCAAATAGTGATGATGATCTTTCGACCATATTCCACCCCAAACTCAAATCCAGCCTTGCTTAGCTGTACTTTTTCGCTTCACAGTGAATAGTGTGGAGCAGATGTGGCCGTTAAGTCATTTAACGACAGGTAGGCTGGTGGCTCATATTAACTTTACTGTACATCTAAGCAGTCTCAAAGAAACTAAGAAAGAAAGAAATACTTAATTTACTGTACCTTTAACTTGTGTTCGAGGACTTCGTCTTTTTCCAGTTTACTCCTTAAAGGAACTCAACAGCCATGAAGATGAGTTTGATATCCCGACTGGACTACCAACCTCTGTCACGCAGCTGCCACTAGTTCCCCAATTAGGTCCTCTTCCACAGGCCCGTCTCCTTCCTCACAGCCAAGATCGCATCCCGTAACCGAAGGCCGCAATTTCCGCCTCAGTAGAATCTAACCGGATTTTACTGCTAAACATTTGCTTTACCCTCAGGACGCTGCAGGCTAATTCATCACTTGAAACTGATCATCCGCAGAGATGAACACCCGCAGCAACCCATGTTTGCCCGAGGTAAAGGGACTAGCTCCCTATACCTCTGCAACTGAGAGGAAGAAGGAAGGACAAGAGGACCAGATTCCCCTGCCTGGAACTCCTGATGGAGCTTCACAGGAGGCACCGCCTAACTATCCTTTATGGAGTATACGGCAGGAGAAAGCGGAGAGTATGGCTCTGGATTTTCGTTTATTTCAAGATTATCAACTGGGTGGGGCATCCCTTATTAGGTTTCTCGATAATCTGCTGTCATGGTAAAAGGAAAGTGGAATTACCCTTGTCAGCCTGGGAACATATGACTTAAACACACAACCCATAAATTGTTAGTATGCAGTTTTCATAAAAAACTTAAGACCTGAATGCACAAAAACCAGAGTAAGACACAAAAAACCCGTTATAAAAGCTTATTTGATTAAAAAGGTCAAAAAAAAATATATTCAACAACCAATTTAAAAAACGAACAAAAAGGATTCACTTGGTGGCGCCACTAGACACGCATTCAAGATGGCGGATCCTACCAGCATGGGCAAATTTTTAAGTAAGTGTTTTGAATTTTTGTTATTTTACTTTAGTTTAATCAAATTGCTTTAGGAGGCAGAGCTATCCTTATCATTTAGGAAAGATTTGTGTGAAAAAATTTTGTATTAAAATTATTTTTGAGAATTTTCGAAAATGTTCTGTATTTTAAGCCAGTGGAAATTAAGAAGTTTTTTACTTTGAAGGATGGAAGGGCAATACATTGGTCTTTTGGAATTGTTAGGGGGAAATCAATCTAGCTTTTAAAATCAACAGCATTAACATGATAAAACCATTTAACTTATAATCCCACACGATAGGACCTAGCTTTGCTTATGTTTCATTTTTCATAACCTATCCTCACCAAACTTCAATCAGTTGCTGGAGTCGGAAACTTGCTTTTAATGCTCGGAAGTGCCGTGTTCATGCAGAGCAACTTTGTGCTGCTCTTTTAAATTAATGCACAACAGGCTTTGATGTTAATAAACTAATATAGTGTAGTGTGCTAACTAACAAACTTTATTAGGCTATGTAAAACATAACCATATTAATAGTTTAACAAAAGCATTCAAAAGACGAATCCATATATTCAGATATGCTTGGTTGCCAGTTTATTTTCAGTCTTTTATAATAAAACTGTAAAATAACTGCAGTGCACTGTATTTTTGGCTGATGATTTTTACATTATGTTATTAATCTAAAATACTTGTCTATATTCTGCAGTACACCAACATCATGGCATCTATACAAGCCTTGCAAAATGTGGTGTTAAACAACGAATTGCTTGATTTGAGAGAGTACCATCTGGAAAACAGCTCTTGTACAGAAATGGAGTTTGATGACAGGCTAAAGCCTGGTTCACACTTGGCGTAAGTGGCGCACTTTGAGCTAGGAATCCGTCTGCTAAGGCCGGATATGACGTGCGCGTGTGCGCAGTACTAGTGAGCCGCCGCTCACTTCACGTGACCAAAACGTCATCGATGTCCTCCTGGTTTTGTCGGAATC
>JAQGBW010003685.1:0-15630 GCA_034698625.1 Julus scanicus | reverse complement strand
CCTACTGACTCCGTCAGCGCTTCGGGTACGATGGACTGTCTTCATCTTTTTAATCCCCACCTTATCCACTCCTAAACCATATTTATGGCAAACCTTCTTCACTCTTTATCCCCTCCTCAAAATCGCACGCAATTTCTTAATTCTGGAGCACGTCATTGGAAAGTGGGTTCAAGAATGTACTAAATAGTAAGTTAAGACCTTTCCCAAATCCTTCCTCCCAATTATTTGTCCATTATATAACATGTTTAGTGGGTTTTTTTAGGAAAATGAGCAAGAAAACACATGTGGAACCAGAAGACACAATGTTTTTTTTACGATATGGATGATTGGACACCTTCTTTGAAGACCCAGGTTGGTATCATCGATGTGCAGGGCAGGGCAGAGATGATAATAGGCCCATACTAAACCCTTATTAGCTAATCCATTCGGACTTTTGCGTTTTAGAGCCTTGACCAATTTGCCTAACTAAATTGACTTTAACGTGCCATCTGGTCTACTCATTGCATGGGGCAGTTTTATTTTCAGCACCCCTTGTAATCCACAACTGCCATCTGCCATAGGAAATGGGGCCCTTCAAATGCAATCCAATGCCCCCTTATTATTGTTGTTGTTGTTGTTGTTAAGTGTTGTGGTTTGTTTTTTGGAAAACATGTAGAGTAGGACGCCTTAGGACAGTGCCCACACGAGTGTCCATAGTTACTTGTAGTATTCCAACTAATCCACTACAGATGCCAGGATTCAGAAGAACCTACACATTATTTGTTTTTGTAATATTTGTACGCACATTTCCGATATTTTTCCGGTCGTGTGTACAATAAAGTTTGTGGTTGTGACTTCCCGGCAAGTACGTTGTAATTTAAGCTTCAAAAGGTAAGCAGTTTTACATTTTTAAATGTGGTTTATTAATTAATGTGTTGACAGTGATGATTTCTTTACAGCACCAACAGCAGCAACAACAATCCCCTTGATGGGTGGCAATCACTGATGACATCGCTGTTAACAGGTTTGGCCTACTTTAAGGGGGTTTGTAAATAAAACGCATGCGGGTGCTACGATGTGCGTTTCCGCGTGAGAGAAACTCTCGAGAGCAGTTGTAAATGTAGCGCACGTGCAAAAATGCGCGTGCTACTGTTCTAGAGATGTCTTCATCGAATTGTATCGCTAGTTTCTGTCACATATGCCAATTATGGAACAGCGCAACACGGCAGAGTCGTACAGACTTCATCGCCTATGTTTGTGTACAAATTCAGCCTTTTTCTTTATCACGTACATATCCATTTTATTCCATTCATAAAAGTACAAATAATCACATTCCGTTGGCACATTTGAACACATTTTTCTTAAGATCTCAGCTTCCTATTGTCATTTAAGGAAACTATTTGGAGTGCAGAGTTTCAGCCATTAGCTGGTCAGAAATTTTCTTAGAAAATAAGCTGATGTAAGCTAAGTGTTATTTAAAAGCCAAACCTGATGTGGTAAAGCTAAGTTTCAAGCTCGTACGAGATCTCACTGGTGCGTGCCACTAATGGCTCTATAACGAATTATCCTGCCAATAAGGCGCGTTGTCAAATTTATATATGGGGTGATTCCTCCACACATTCGGGCTGGTATCTGGTTTGGACGATGATGCTTGCTGATCAGCATTTTTTTCAATAAAATCCACATTTTTAAATAAAAACTGGAAGACGTTTAGTGTACGTGATAAAGAAACATCATATATGACTAGAGTTAAGTTGTGATTTTTAACAGTTTAACCAGTGAATTTTGTGTATCCCGAATTTACGAATTTGCCCACATCTGGACTACTATTAGTGTTTAGAAAGACAGTTGTTGTCCACTTGCGTCCGTATCATCGTCCAACCGAGAATCACTAGTTAACGGGTACTTCCCTTTGCTAAAATATTACGATATTTCGTTTCGTCACTTTAACTAATATACCTGCCTGAGATATGCACTACGACCTCGTTTTCTAAGGTCTCAAACCCCCTACTAAGAGTGTTGAGAGTTAGCATCTCTCCTGAGATCCCCTTGCGAAGGCTCCGCAGAAAGCTCACCAGAAGCCTCCCTCGTACTCTTTAAAGTCCTCTGCGGCAATTCTTGATGATAGAAAAATGGTGAATTTGACCGAAACATTCTTAGAGGTGGTTTTCCATCAGTCAATGCGGCGTTCGTGCGAGGATGGCACTGTGATTGCGGCGTAGCGGTTGGTTCAGTCTTTGGCTGGAATCTCAGAATCTTTTGGGCCAAATCCCCACTTCGAATGGATGGAACCAAACTGGGATTCCAAACAGACGGCAAGGACCCAGTACTAGGGCCTATTCCAGAGTAAGTTTTTTGGAGAGCAACTCCGCTCGGCACTTTCCCCTCGCCAACGCTCAGTCCAGTGCGCAACAAGGAGGTCAGGGTGCCTATTGCTTCTGTTTTTTCTTGAACCTCCCTTCTCAGGCGAACCACTATAAGGTTACGGGCGCTGACATCCTCCTGATAGCGTTCTTCCAGACGATGAAGGCGCTCTTTGAGATCCTCAACGAGCTTGTTGCTTTTGCACAGCTCGGTGCGTAAGTTTCCAGCGCTTTCAGAGCTGGCACATAGTCTGTTTTCCAGATCCTCCACCTTCTGCTTTAGAATATCTAGAAAGGGACAGCCGAATTCACAATATTGTTAGCAAGACACTCGTGAAAGTATAGTGGAACCTCGCTTAACGAGCACCTCGCACATGGAGTAATTCGCATAACGAGAAATATAAACTTTTAAAAATGACTCGCTTAACGAGTGACGTGGATAGGGGCCGGAATCCGCTACAAATTTATTCAATGATAATGTGGTACCGCATTTTTACCAAATTTTGAATCGTCAACAACAAAAAAATGTCTCTAGACATTTCTAGTAAAAAGGAATTGGGTATGAATGTATGTAGGAATATATATGCGTTTTTTTAGTATTTTATTGGAAATTTCAATTTTTGAGTATTTTTTTCGGCATGGAATGCATCAATTTATACGGTGAAAATTGTTTCGCTTAACGAGCGTTTCGCGAGGTTCCACTGTATTACAGGTATTTATTGCAAAATGAACAGTAAAAAATGATTGTAACATGAAATTTAATAATATATACCTTCTGTCGATGGGATCAAACCCTGATAAATCAATTGTTGTTGCATGGCTGGAAAAAAATACAACAAATTATGGTTATATCATTGCATATTATTGAAGAAATTTTTGTTACTTGGATCCTTGTGACATACTAGAGCATTGTTGCTGCAGTCGACTGATTTCCTGGTGCAAACCACAAAGAAGAGACTGAGGATATTGATTGAAAACTTGGTCTTGTTCGTGATTGAAACTCGTTTGCATTTCGCAATCTTGTGAAGAGGTCCTTGGTGATAATTCTTCCATTTTCTCTCGTTTAAATGCGGGGTAGAAAACTGATTTGAGACCTTAGGAAAATAGTGAAACTTGCAAGCAAAACGGTCAATTAGTGACTCACGATGCAGTCATTGAGGATTGATAAGGACCTCCATGCGAATTTAATTTTTAAATACTGTGGGCATGAATTGTTTGAAAATATTCAAAATCGACTCACCTTCTTAAATAAATATATGAACCGTGGGAGCAGGTGATGAGGATGACTGCTGGCGGTGACAGTAAATGTCAGCTGTTGTAGTGCATCTGATAGGACAGCTGGTCACACTGAACCATCAGTATTGATTTTTTTTATTTTTGTGCAGTAATGAGCAAGGGTGGGAAATGTGGTTGTGGTGTTTCAGGAATGTTGTTTGGTATTTAAAGATCAAGATGCAGATATTTAAATTTGGAAATGGACAATAGAATTCCACTAATTTCATATTTTGTTTTGCAATCATTACATAAGCAAATTTACCTTCTCTACTTTAGGGCATAATGGAAATTTCTGATTCTTGGAATTTGATCAATATTTTTTTTTTTTTTTTTTTTTTTTTTTTTTGGCAATCATTTTTTTTATCAGAATAACTTGCTGAAGGCCAAATCCTTAACAACATTGACTTTTGATATATACAAAGTGGATGACGTAATTTTACAAATTCAAAAATATGAGTTTATTGCTGTCACATGCAGTGTTAAAATATGTAGCCTTGTAATTTTTTATTGAAACCAATTTCCTGTCTTCTGTTAGCTAGGAATGTCAATCCTGATTTTATTGACTAATTATCTGTGATTTAAACAAAAATATTCATGCACCTTCAAAAGTGCAATTACCCGAATTACTGAATTCTACTTTGTTATCCACAAAAGAATGCATAGAAAATTTGACGAAAAATTCAAACGTATTTCAAAGGCACATTTCCCGATTTTTACACCCTTTTACAAACTGTTAGATTTTAATGTTTGTTTTGGTCGATTTTTACCGTTGCCCAATTTCTGCAACACGAGGGCTAATTAAACGCCAGCGCCAGGGGACTTCCACCCCTCACGTGTCACAATCAACACCGGACCTCGGTTTGAACTCTCATCCGAAAGAGCCGCCACTTAGGGAATTACATACTATAATTATTCTCATCCGTAAAAATTTCCACCGACCTCGACCTGGGAGCGAACCCAGCATCTTAGGATCGAGAGGCAAGCACATAACGCACTCGACCGCCAGTGTCGGCGTTAGATTTCATTTTTCCATGCCTTGCATTTTCTCGGCAGTATCTGACATTGGTAATATAAACACCAAATTTTAATTGTTACAATGTTTTTAGAAACAAATTGACGTTTTCTAATGGATGTCAAGTTTGTTTACTTGCAAAGAGTGCTAATCTTAGTCCTGGCATTCACAAGACAAAAATATACTCGCTTACGTTTGAATAAATAGTGACATTTTAATTCTATAAAGTGTTTTCAATAACACTCGTAATAGCATGAAAAATTCATCTCCACAGAAGATGGTAAATCCAGTTTAAAAACATGTTTGAAAAGAGCGT
Source organism: Julus scanicus (assembly GCA_034698625.1). Classification (NCBI taxonomy): domain Eukaryota; kingdom Metazoa; phylum Arthropoda; class Diplopoda; order Julida; family Julidae; genus Julus; species Julus scanicus. The sequence goes on along the minus strand of JAQGBW010003685.1, from coordinate 10,685 downwards.
GCACTGCTTATTGCTTTCTTCATTTTTTTGCATTTTGGTTTTGTGGAAAATTGCTACCATTCATTGACTAGGAATTCGATTATCAGTGAATAGCAAAACGCGTGATGAAGCATCGACTCGTAGTGTAGTCAAATGCAGTGATCCAAAAAAAAAAGAAAAGGACACTTAATTGGAAGGAGCGAGGGAATTTTTGCTTGATGATGGCATATAACAAAGCAACACACATATTGATAAGGCATTACGTGCAAAAACTGCGATCGCCGTGCAACATCGATGAGAAATTGATAGTCTGGATTCTCGGTTGGCATCAAACACTGGCCGTTTTGTCCGTAGAAAGAATTTGAGACTTGGTCTGGCCACGTACAGAGGCATAACACAATACTGTCATTGCCATCACAAACAGAAAATAACTCGTGTAGATCAAGTGCATATTCATCAATGTCTGTTCACTCTGCAAAAAAAATAATATCGAAAGAAGACCACTATTAGTAAGCAGACGAACATATGAACAACTACACTGAAGTTACTTACATAACTAAGGTTTTCTTGAAACGAAGGATCGTGGAAATACTCTTGAACAGCGTTTATTCCACCACAGGAATATTGCTTAAATTTGGCGTTTGCTGAATTTAAAACGGTGAAAGCGGCATCACCTTCCTTGGCTTTCCGAGGAATGCAAGTGTCAGAATCCCTGTATGAGAAAAAGAATTTTAAAATATTACCGCTCGCATTTGCAAACATGTTTCACGCAACGAGTAATGTTTTACGTGTAAGAAAACTAAGAAGCGTAAATAAAACATACTTGATACGCGGTAGATGCGCCACTGGACCGTAAAACGTGACGCAGGCACCAGGAGTAACTTCGCAGTACATGTAATCCGTCGAAGTACAGTTTACCAGCTTTCCAAGGTCCATCACGACGGATAACTGGTCCTTCCCATCAACAAGCTTCGCTGGTGGAACAGAAATCGAAAATTCATTAGTTATCCACGGTTCTTTTGGATATGGACCCAGGGAATCTCCGAACTTTAAAATTGTACGAAGCCTCGTGTGTTGTAAACTCAGTTTTTTCGCCATTGCATATGTATGTCATTTGAAGTATTTTTGAGAGGCCCTTTTCAAAGGTTAATCTGTGAAAAATGCACTTTTGGGTGCCTTTACGTGGTTTCGTACAATTTCAACGGAGTGGGCAAGAGTTGCAATTTCCTCAATCGTATATTTACCATCGTATCCTAAATCCACTAGCGATACCGTGCCCCAAAGGATAGCCATATCTTTGGGGACTAGAGGCGTCCGAAAGCCCATTCGCAAGTGCAGCGCCACGGACACGGATCCATTCCCGTCGTGCACGATACTGTCCTGCCGCGAGGACAATGTCTGAAAGTTTTCTCGGTGCTCGAGGACGGGCTTGTCTAGCCCTTTGGTCAAGGGCTTACCATGCTTCTGGTGGGCGGATGTGAAGATGCACAGCTCCCACTGTGACATGTGGTCCATTACTACGTTCCAGTCCTGAAATGAGGAGAATTTTAGGTTGGGGCTAGGACATGTTGTTAAGAATTCTTGAAAATCTATCAGGGCCATATGATACAGTTTTGTGATCCATATTACCATTTTGATATCAGGATTGGCAACTGGTCCAGAGCGCAAGTAGTAAGAAAGGGCCATGGCTGCAATGGCGAATATTGCCAGGCACGCAGTAAATACAACCATGGGTGGCTTGTTGACTGCGAAGGCCTTTAGGTTTTCCAGGGGGCTCAACATTCTTTTCATCAGGGTGCAGGAATGGAGTTAACTCTTCTACCTTCATGCAAGATTACCTTGTTTTCGTACTATTGGAGTTTATGCAGCAAGGGCTTGTCAACGTGTCTACGTGCTGCTTACATAATTGTTGAAATTGAGTAAAGTTCTACGACACCTACAAACTATTTTTCATGGGAAAACATACATACATAACGACAGAAAACATCCCCTAGCTATACTACGCATGCGCGAGAAGGAAGTAGTTAACACGCATGTGCAATAATGATTCTAGGGAAATATGCGCGCACGAGATCTTCCAACATTGGATTTGTACGGAGACTCGTGAAGGCTCATGTGCTGTAAACACAGTTTTCTCGCAGTAAAATACAGTAAACACGACGTTTTTTCCAGATAATTATGCTGTAAAGTTGTAAACACGAAGTTTAACCTGCGTTATGCCATTAATACCAAGAAATCTTGACGTTATACACAGTCTGGTCATACAGTAATCGCCGTTTTATTGCAAAAATGAATTTATTTCATCGTTTATGCCGCCAAATCTAATATGACGCCAATACCAAGTTATTTATCGTAAAAACTAAGTTTTCTCGCCGTTACAGACGTATATGTCATGTAAATATTTTTTAGAAAAACTTTTTATAAGCTTAATCTGAAAAATACACTATCGGGTGCCTTGAGCCTTCTCGAGGCTCCGTACAATTCTGATTCTGTTTTGTAGCATATCCTTGCCCCCACAAACGTCACTGTTGGCTTCGATATGGGTTTTTGTGTCGCTAGATGGCAGTATGTGTCTTCGGTACCCGCCATTTTTTCGCGCCGGTTATGCTATTCTCGGTGTGAGGAGTGTTGTTTGCAAAAGTTCAGCTTTTTTTAATCGAATTACTATTTATTATTAATGAATTTGTATTCCAGTCGTAGTAAAACTGCTCTAGATATATGATTCGATTAAAACAGTAGTGCGTTGAACGTACTTTAAGTGGTTTGCACGTGTGCTAAAATGTCGGATATTGCGGCATTGATGCTAGGCATTGACGAGCTGAAAGTAAAAGAGGAATTATTCAAAAGTGTTAAGTATTACATTATCGGGAGGATCCATGATAAGGTGAGCCACCACTAGAAACAAATTGTCTAAGTGACACTTTTATTTGCTTATTCGTGTATTAGAAATGCATGGTTTATATGCTTTGAAAACTTAATTACTTTTGTACAGCATGGCTTTTATGCAGAACCTATATGTAATTGTGTAATATTTGTAATATATTGTGTAAATTTGTGTGATACCGAAGTGTAATTTCACTATCATAACCACTACACTTAACTTCACTGTCAACAACAGCTGGTCTAATCCCTTTTATGGTATTTCAGGTGAGGAAACTTTTGGCTGATGGTGGAGCCAAGGAAAGCACATATTTGGCTCAATTAGTCACTTTGGTGATTGCCGATGATCCAGACCACAGCGAAGTAGAAGAGGCCAGCGATGTTTTCGACTTACCAGTTGTTACCGTAAGATATTACTTATCTTGCCCAACACTCGTGCTTCGATGTCTTGAAACAATGTCCCTAATGTCTGTGAAATGTAATTTTTGTTTTCCAGAGTCGATGGGTTGTGCTGTCGGCCAAATGTGGGGGTTTCTTACCGTATCCTTTCTGCCAGTTTCAGTGGCGGCTCGTAAAGAATGCTGTGAAGCACTCCAGTCTTCACTGCGGGAGCGACAGTGCTCTCTCTTCCTCGCAGCCTGTTGTGCAGCTTCCTATTTGCCATGCACACAACACTCAAACACCGCGCCGCTGTTGCTGTGAAACGCACAGTTCCATACAAATCTTTTTCATTAACTGGGGGATGGCTAAAGAACTAATTTAATAAATTAAAGAAAAAAGAACTCATTTTTTTAAATGTTATTGATAATATCAAGTTATAGGGGGTGCTTCGTTTCCACAGTGCCTATACACGAGTCACCACTGTCCAGTTTTAACATTGAATTTGAAGCACACTAAATCGTTTTGCTTGACTTCATACGATACAGTTTTAATGGATTTCAGCCGAGTTCGGAACAGCTGTTCTCGAGCGTTGTGGCTTGTCCGTCTCAGGTAAGGCTGTACACGTGTTGCTGGTTTCGTTTTTAGTATTTTGTGGACTGATAATACATTTTAATTTGATGAATTTACTTATTCAAAGCTGTCTAATGATGACAATAAGAGGATTTGGGCTCTGATTACCTTCCATGGCGGCAAATATAATTTGAACCTTGACAAGACCTGCACTCATCTTATTTCAACAAAGCCTCAAGGGGTAAGAATGACAATTTTAATTAAAACATAGATTCAATGGTTGAACATGACGCAAACTGCCAGTTGTTGCTAAGCTGTTGCAGCGTGGTCCATTTGTTTACCGACAATGTCTCTCGTTTCAGGAAAAATATGCATGTGCCGTGAAACACAAAGACAAGTTAAAAGTGGTCACCCCCGACTGGGTATTTGACAGCGTGAAGGCGAAGAAACGACTCGAGGATGACATTTACCACCCCAAGCTTCTGAATCTCCCAAAAACCCCGCCGCCCCCGAAAGATATTCAACCCCCCTCATCGACTGCATCGTCTTGCGACAATTCTCCATTTTCGGAGGATATTGCCGAGCAGCTGAGCGCCCTCGTTAATGACGAAGCTGCCAGCAAGCAGGTTCAGCTGCACGGCACCGGACTAGCTCCAAACGATGCTGCTCAACCGAAAGCAGCAGTTCAGATGCCTTCCCAAATGGCCGGACCACCCCTAGGCCTCGTAAAAATGGAAATGCAACCCAAACCCTCTCTTCCGGCGACCAATCGAATTGGTCAGCTACCGGACGTTGCACCGCCGCTGCAAATGAAGAGCAGCCAGTGGATGACCCAGCAGATGCAAGGAGCGTTTGGGCAGCCGCAGCTGGCACCACCCTCGTCTCCTGCACTGGTAAGGCCGCACTTAACATCCCAACCTGCTTCCAGTTGGGCTCTGCAAGGCGAGCGTCAAGTGAAGGAACCGGTTCCTTCGGTGCAACAGCAACATCAGTTAACTCACCCTATCACGCAACAACACCTTCAGCAGCAACATCCTCAGCAGCAGCAGCATCAAGTTGTTTGGCCTCAGTTACAGCAGCAGCAAGGCCAACCGCAGCAGCAACAACAGCTGCAGCAGCAACCGCAACCACCACAACAACAACAGCTCCAGCAACAACCGCAACAACATCAGCTGGGACCGCAACACCATCAACAGGTGCTTCTGCAGCAGCAGGCACAACAACCGCGACAACAAGTATTAAAGAGTTTGGTTTGTGGCGAATGTTTATCAAAATTAATGTCCGTGCATTTTGATCATTTGCGCATGTTTACCCGTAGGTGCCGCAACAGTCTCAACAGCCACTGTCCTGGCAGCAGGCCCATCATCTTCCTCAGCAGTCCCACCAGCTATCTCAGCAGCAGAGAGTCCAAGTTATTGCCTTGCAACAGCAGATGCAGCAACATCAACAGCAGGGCCAACAGTCTCCCCAGCAGAGACCAATTCCACCGGCGTGGCAACGACAAGGCATTCCGCCCAGGGACAGTGCCCCTCAATTCATCGGGCAACCTCAGACGCAACCGCCTCCTTTGACAAGACCGGTGATGATTCAACGGCAAATGATCCCTACCCAGGTGGCGCAGCAGCAGATGAAACAGCCCCAGAATTGGTTTGTCCGTGGCATGCAGCCGCAGCAGATAACCAAGGCACAGTGGCAGCAACTGCAGCTGCAACAACAGCAGCAGAGGGAGGCTTTGCTGCAGCAACAGCAGCAGCAACATGGTAAGACATCTGCGGAAAGTTTTGACTCGTTATGAAATCACGCAATGCATAAAATTTTTTTTTTGTTCTGTAGGACAACCACAGGTTTCTCAACCACAACCACAAATTGCCCAGCAGGAACGCATTCAGCTCATTACGCAGCATCAGCTTCAGAACCAGTTGGCGCAACAACAACAACAACAACTACAGCAGCAGCACAGGGAGATTGGGCAGCCGATGTTGCAACAGCAGAGGGAGCCTGGCGCTCAGCTACCAGTTCAAACATCAGCGATCCATCCGCAAAACAGAGACAATGTTGGCCAGCAATTGGCCGCGTTATCGCCACAACAGCAGGCACAACACCAGCTTCAGCAACAGCAGCTGCAACAACAACATTTGCAACAGCAGCAACAATTACAGCAACAGCAGCAACAATTGCAACAACAACAGCCACAGCAATTGCAGCAACAATTACAACAACAACAGCCACAGCAACAGCCTCAAGCAACACAACAACAACTGCAATTACAACCACAGCAGTCACAACAATTGCAACAACAGCCACTACAACAATTGCAGCAGTTGCAACAACAGCAGCAGCCACCACAACAGTTGCAACAGCAGCAGCAACCACAACAACCATTGCAGCAGCCACAACAACAATTGCAACAGCAACCACAACAACAATTGCAACAGCAACCACAGCAACAATTGCAACAGCAGCAGCAACAACAATTGCAACAGCAACCACAACAACAATTGCAACAGCAGCAGCAACCACAACAACAATTGCAATCGCAGCAACAACAATTGCAGCAACAGTTGCAACAGCAACAACTCCAGTTACAACAGCAGCAGCTGCAGCAAAAACATTTACACCAGCAACAGTTACAGCAACAGCTCCAGCTTCAACAGCAGCAGCAACAGCAACAACGAGAAGCGTGCCAGTTGCCGCAGCAGCCGCAAGAAGGACTAACCGGCATTCAACGGACTTCACCGCAGCAGTCTCCTAATTGGCAACAAAACGCTCAGCATGTTAAGCAACTTCAATGGCAGCAGCAGCAGCAGCAACAACAACAGACATCGCAGGTCCAACAACAACCAATCCAAAATGTGCCGCAGCAGATTCAGCAGCAGTCACATATGCTGCAACTCACGCCGCAACAGCAGCAGATTTTGCAGCAACGTGAGCTGCTAGCGAAAGTTCAGGCTCAGAAGCAAATGCAGCAACTTCCGGTACAGCGTTGGTCAGGTCCGCAGCAAGCATTGGTAAGCTAATGTCACGACGTGTAGTTTTCTATATTTTGTTGTCAAATATGTCCTAAATTTCCTATAAACGTTTTTACAAAATTAGATGCAGCAGCAGCAACAACAGCAGCAAGTTCTGTCCGTGAGCACATCTGTGCCGCAAACAACAAATGCCCAGCGAGTCATGACCCCGCAACGCATCACTCTCGGGATGCCCGGCAACATCTTGCGTTACCATTCGGTGTCGCAGCAGATTCAGGCGATGCAACAACCGCAGCAGCAAGCGGTCGCACATCAGGTTCAGCCGCAGGTTAGCCCCGGTGCGCCGCCCGCACAGCTGCCGCCGCAAAGTCCCATCCAGGCCGGGTTGACGGTGCAGACCAACTCGGCTCCTCTGCCGCGGGACTCTCTCCATCAAGTTGTTCAGCAAGGACAGGAGCAAATTCAACAGCAGCTCCAAAGCTTAGTCAACCAGTCGCAAGCGCAGCCGCAACAGGTGACCCCCAAGACGAAAACCGCACTAGCCAATCTGCTGAATAACAGATTGCAGATTTCGCCACGACTTCCAGATTCGCCCAACGAAATGGTGGCGCAACCAGCCGTGAGAATGCCTTTGACTGTCAGTCCTCAAATGGTAAGTATTGGGATCGGCATAAATTAGTATTGCCTTGGCAAATATCGTGAAGTGCTCCTAAAACCACTGTGTTATTTCCGTGAAGTCTGCTCAGCCGAGGGAGGCGTCGCTGGAATATCACCGAACGCTACGAAACATCACCAACAGCGGTAAGCCCGTTATGGTGAGCAGGGCTGCTTCCAATAAGCCGGGTCCCTTACGGTTCGTGATGCCGCCGCCTTCCAGAGAAGCCCCTTTGGGACAACCTCAGGTTCCGAAAGTCCAGTTTTACGGCCACGACCCAGCAATTAAAAGTAAATTATTAGCTTTTGTTTCGTTAAATTGCCACGGTTGCGGACTTTGTTTTAAGGCCGGTCTATTTTTTTTACGTGCCTTTAGTTATCCCTCCGGATCTCTGCCTCCTGGGCTGCGTATTTTGTTTTGGCGATTACGAACGGACCTTGGATCCTGAACAGTTGCAAGTATGGAAAAAGGTAAGCCCAAGTGGGATTCTCGTAACATATTTTACGTAACATATTCAACTAACAAATTCATCGTTTAGATCATCACGCAAAGCGGCGGCGAAGTGGAAACTACGTACACCCCAAGATGCACTCACGTGTTGTCCGATAGCATAAGACATTCCACCGTGCAGCAGGTATGGTTTCTTAGGGTCTTTGATTAATTATCAATATTTGATTAAAATACCGTTGACCTTACTTTTTCCCCCGTTTTAGGCAATGCGGGAGGGAAAGCGTTGCGTTACCGCTCACTGGTTGAACGATGTCCTCGTGCAGAAGAAGATGCTTCCTCCCTGGCTCGTCCTCCATTTCCCCACGCCTTTTACGGAGGAAAAACCTTGCAGAAATCAAATTATAACCGTAACCAATTTTGAGGGCGAGGAACGGCTGAGACTGAAGCAGATGATCCTGCTCTCCGGTGCCAAATATACGGGTTACATGTCCAAGACTAACACGCTCCTCATTTGTCGAAAGTAAGTTTCTCGCGTGGTCTTGTCGCGTATTTTCATCCCTCGTCTGACGTTCTGCGCTGCGATTTTGGTAGGTTGGAAGGCGATAAGTACGACAGTGCCCGGGAATGGAAGGTACCATGCGTAAACATCCAGTGGCTGCACGACGTCTTCTATGGCCACTATGAAGCGATACTTGCTCCGTCCTCACCCAAATACCAGCAGTTCAATTTGGACGATCCGTTTAAAGTCGATTTTGCTATGGTTCCTCATTTAATGGGTAAGTGTGGTTGGTTCTGGCAAGTCCCTCTGTATGCACCAGTTCTTAAAATATTTGTGTGTCTTATTTCTTAGCTCTCTGGCGAGTTCCCATCTGTGTCTCCGAGGAGTCTTGGAAGGCAAGTTGCAATTTTTCTTTTAAGATTAACTGTTTCATAATCAAGTTTGACGTAGTCGTAAACGCCTATTATTTTACAGAAACACGTGCCCAATCCTGCGTCGCTGGTCACGTTAATCCAAGAACGAAACAAAAGGAAAATCGAACAAGATGTGGCAGTTTCAACAACTCAAAAGAAAAAGTCCAGGTGAAACATTCGCTAGGGAATGTCTGCATTCGTTTTTATCAAGCTGCCCCAGAAGATTTTGTAAACTTGTTTGGCTTTGTTCGTTTAGATCGTCTCCCGAATTAGAAGAAAATGTGCCAATCACGACGCAGTTTCCGCCTCCAAAAGGAAAGGGTCCTATTGTTCTGTTTACGGGAATTAAAAACACAACACCGTTGGCTAAGGTTTGCTAGATCGCACTAAAGCCGCATTATACCCGTTACAATTTAAGACTGAAATTTGACGAATCCGATTTCTTGCTACAGAAAATCATGCAGCTGGGTGGGCAGATTGCTAAATCGCCAAAGGAATGCACTCACCTCGTAGCCGACAATCTGTGCAGGACCGTGAAATTCCTGTGTGCCATCAATTTCTGTAAATATGTCATCACCAAGAACTGGATCCTGGAGAGTGCCAAGCAGACCCGCTTTATAGGTATTTTGGAGGTGGGTTGGCAGTTATGTTTCATAAGATCCCCGTTAACAAGAATTATTATTATTTTCTAGACGAAAAGCCCTATATTCTCAACGATGTTCCAAATGAAAATCACTATGGCTGCTGCCTCAAACAAATAATCTATCGGCAAAATAGGTTGCCGATTTTTAAGGTAAGTTTGTACAAAGTTTATCTGAGATTTTGGACTTTCGGATTTTAGTCTTGGATGGCTTCCTCTGGCGTCATCGGAGTTCAAATTCATTATGGTGTGCGGTTTAAAAAATTCTTTTGTAACTTTTTTATTAGGGATTAACGTTTTATTTAACACCTGGAGTGCAACCTAGTTATTCCGTTGTGAAGGAAATTATCGAATGTGCTGGAGGAACCGTCATCACAAAACGTCCTCCTGCCAAAGAAATTTTAGCAGCCAATCAGGTGGGTTTCTGTTTTTTTGTTTTTTTGTCTCTGTGTAGATATGTTGCATTGCAATGAGATTGTCTGTTCATGTTACTGTATTTCATATTTTCTTTTTTAAATAACCACCAGAATTCTCATTCCTTCATCATAATTTCTTGCGATAACGATAGCCATCTTTGCACTGAACTAATGAAGAGAAACATAAGTGAGTGCGAGCGGCGTAGCAGCTTAATTTCGGTATCTTCATTACCCAATTTATATTTTTCTTTCAATTTATTTACAGAAATTTTCAATTCCGAGTTTGTCCTGAGCGGCGTGATGCAACAGGAATTGGATTTTCAGGCGTTCATCTGTCCGACACCAAAAAAGTAATTTATCCGTGCATCAAGAGTGTATACCGACTAGTCGCCCACTGATTATTACAGCCCCACATTTGTCTGGTTTTGACTTCAAGCTGAAGGTAAAATCGAAATTTACAACATTTCATAAACATACCTGTAAATACTGCTCAGTTTATAATGTTATCTTTTAGGTTTTTTTGCAATTTTAAAATGTAAAATTCAGTAAAAAGAGTTTATTTAAGAAATAAATAAATTTACAAAAATATCAATACCCGAACCAGGATAACAGTTCATTTACCTGTAACTGTTCCTATACCTTCCAATTTTAAAATTCGCGCTTTTGAATTTAGCTTACTCGGCTTCGTCTAAATCGGCTGTCGGCTTAATTCCTTTTGGGTTCCAACCGGGCATTACCGCCAATGAGCATTTGTGTTCCTATGACTATGACTATGACTATGACTTGTAGCATTCCCTTTGAGACGGGCACTCACTAGGAGTCGCTACGGTGTT
>JAQGBW010003684.1:0-15632 GCA_034698625.1 Julus scanicus | reverse complement strand
TTCAAAATTTGTGTAAATAATTCATGTATATAATTCAAGTTTCAGTGAGTTTTGTCCATTTGCCGTACACTGTAAACGTGTTCTATAATGCGATTAATTTACAGGCTTAAATTGTTTGTACGGCTAAATGTTACTTCAATGTGAATATAAGTTTACGTATACCATCACACACTTATATGGAATTCACTTTTTTGGGCCAAAATGCCTAAGTCCCGATGTGTCCCAATTAAGCGGAATCGTCTGTATAGTTACAATAATTATTTAACTACTGAATCACATAAGGGGACTTTCAAAAAAGACGTCCCCTAAATTCCATCAAAAATTAACCCCCTTCCCCCTGTTCTCATGGTGTCTATTTTTTCACGAACGATGCTTCAGTGCACGAACACATTTCTCTAAACCACCGAACAAAGGTCCGCGTTTCTGAAATTGTTTTACTAGTTCGTGCATCACGAACTTTTAGGTTTATTTTATGCATTTAGAGAGGTTATTCATTTACACAGGATGCACTTAGACAGGTTTGACTGTATTACCATCATGAATACAGCCATATTTATGCAAGACCAGATACAGTGGAGTCTCTTTTTACGAACAATTCGATTTACGAACACCACACGTTGTTTCGATTTACGAACGTTAATTCAATTTACGAAAGGGACAAAACCCTGCGTGCTACCAAAAAAAGTGCAAAGTTTCAGTGAATATGGAGTTAAGAAGAATCACAGACGTTTTAATGTTGATTTAAAAAAGAAAATTATAGCTAAACATGAAAGTTGTGATCGCGTTTTGGATCTTGCCGAGGAGTACAACATGGCAAAATCGACGATCTGCACTATTCTAAATAATAAAGATGCGGTTTCTTTTTTTGTAATTAAACTGCTTTCTTCTAATATTACTGTTATACGTGAACCTTTCATGCATTTGTAACTTAATTAACACTATAGAACTTCGTACAAATTTGATGAGGTTGGTGTTGTGCAGAACCCCAAAAAGCACAAATCGACGACACAAAATTAATTAAAATATGTGAAAGATGGGGCAGAGTCGTTGATAAGGGGGAATTAAGAGGAAAGGGGGGGAATTAAGAGGAAAGGAGGGTGTTGAGCAAACGAGGGCATTTTTCGGACCTCCTTAGTACACGAGCCCTTCATTTCCAGGTCAGAATCCGGCGCTGATTCTTGCGCATTTTGTCATTCAACTGCCAATAAATTTAATTCCATACATAATTCTGTATTATGTCCACATATAAAACCTTACCATGTTTAAAATAAAAAAAATAAAAAATTGGACAAAGAACGCATTATTTGGATTTCCATTGATTGCAATGGGAAAAATTGATTCGAATTACAATTTTAAACTTTTCTGTTTACAAACATGGTCATAGAACGGATTAAGTTCGTAAATCGAGGTTCCACTGAAGCTCTCTGTGGACTACTCCTCCATTTGGACAAGGAACGCATTATTTGGATTTACATGGATTGATTCGAGTTACAAATTTTTCTAATTACGAACAGGATCATCTAACGGATTAAGTTCGTAAATCGAGGTTCCACTGTATATGATGGCCCATATTCCAGGTTGTTTATACCAGGAGTGGATTTCTGAATTTGAACATTGTCCATATGACCATGACTGGCCTTGACTACAATGTCAATATTTAGAACAAAACAAGCCCTTGATTTGTCAATGATAATGTGCCATGGATAATCTCTGCATAATACGCTAATTGGCGATTAATTAACACGAGTTTGGTGCAAGCAGTCGCTTAAATACGTGCGTATACGATGAACGATAAACAGACGGAAGTTGTGGAATTCTAAAACTAACACCACTTCCGTCACTTCCGTGTGGAAAATTCTTCTAAAATAAAACCTCCAGAAACTAAGATTCGGGTGATGCCCTCCTCCCTCTTCTCGATTTTTACATACAATTTTTAAGATATAATTTTAGTTTCTAAATATACAAAATGTATATTAAAAATGGCCGTCGTTCCCATTTCCTGCTCCGTTTTTAAATTCAGTTCATTCGTTTCGAATTACGAAATCTTGCCTCTAGATCACATTTTATTCGCAGCGCCCCCTTCTGTCACTCATCAAATTAATGTTAGACACACTTGTATTACAATTTGGCATCTGGAATAACTTTTCCATCCCAAAAATTATGGTTTCTAATTTTGTGAAAAGCCACACATTTCAAATTATTCAGGAGAGCGATTTTTAAGTTTTAAAAAATTCCATAATTCTAATGGATGATCCAATTAATAATTGTTTATGTTATCATAATCTTGAAACATAATAGGCACCCCTTCCGAAATTCAGAATTCAATTTAATCCTGAGGAATATTTATTACAATTTTTTTTTTGTATCACAATACCAAGATTTTTGTGGCTTATCATTATTTTGCCCAAAAATAATTTGTCAAATGTTTTTTAAAGATAGAACCAATTGTACAAAAATAAAGTAAAATGCACAAATACGGCAAAATTATGTTTCTATAGGACAAAGAACGCATTATTTGAATTTTCATTAATTGCAATTGGAAAAATGGATTTGGACCACGAACAGGCTCAAGGAACGGATTAAGTTCGTAAACCGAGCTTCCGCTGCAGGATTTTTGACTAAGTCTCTGATGTGTGTTTAAATATGTTACAATTTCATGTTTTACCATAGTGTTACAAACTGTAGTCTCACCCTGTACAGCCTCCTCGTGCCTGTCACAAAATTACATTGACGTCACTAAATTAAATTAAACCTATTTTTTGTTTTCTCAGATATGTGTTTAAACAGATTTCTCGAAATATTATTGGTAAAATATGACACGGGTGTGGGATTATGCCTCCAGCTTTTTACGTGTAGCGAGTATTACATGTTTTCACGTATTTTGTATGCAACACATTTCCGGAAATACCCCGATGATAACAGAACTCATTTTACTTAATTGGCGTCTAATTTCAATTCCAACTGCTTACAACTATTGCCAAATTTTAGTTTTCCACAAATGAGCTAATTAATAAATCCCATGGAATGTGGATAACCGGCTAATGCACTTGCTATTTTGTAATAAGTATATACTTTTGAAATACTACAAGGTTAAAACATATACGGAACATGTATGACAGAATTGGACAAATCGTACTCATGAGTAGGAGTAGGGAGACCGGGGCACAGTGGGTACACGCTTTGAATTCATTTATTTTTTGGAAAAATATTTAACTAGTATCATTTTAAAAGAATAACGCAGTAATATACGAGCCTTCAGGATCTGTATACATTTTGTCATCGTTTTAGAGCTACTAGTTTTATTTGCTATAAAAGATTAAAGTTGGTCGCGCAGACTGTCCCACTGTGCCCCTATACCGGGGCACAGTGGGACATGGCATGGGGAACAGTGGTCCACGCGAAATTACGACAAATTTTACGAGAAAAGAACACCACATTGATTAATTGTGTTTAATTCAGCACGCCAATTTAAAATTCAAAGCATAAATTAAAAAAACGATTAAAATTAACCGTAATTACAGCAGCTTTCATATTTTCACCGCATACTCGTCCAAATGTGTTTTTTTCTGTGATTTTGAACCATTTTTACTTTAAAACAAATTTAAACCTAGTTTTTATTTAAAGTCATGATTAATGAGAAAATATACAAATATTTTTCAAAACCATTAATCGGGGTATGCTGGGGCATGTCCCACTGTACCCCATAATGTTGCGGTCCACTGTACCCCGTATAACCAATTTGATTCGAATAAGGCCTTACAGCTGACCACGTGGCTAATTAACAATCTTTAGTTTGAAATTCTAGCTGGATATTTACACTCGATCATTGCAGCATTACTATGATGTTTTACAAATACACCTAGAATAAAAATCCAATTGCGAGTTGAATAATTACTTGTGTCAGATCGCAGAAATTTTGGTTAATGAAAGAGTGCTGCAATCAACTTCTTTGCAAATCAAAAGCACTGATAAAACCTGATTTTATAAAGACGTTGTACCACTGTGCCCCGGTATCCCCTACTCGTACGTTTTGAGTACATTTGCATTCAATTACTCTTTGTACTCGGTGCTCTTTTACTCGTTATTCAAATTCATTCAATGTACTCAATTACTGCCAAAAGCGTCATTTTTTGGTCCTTTTACTGACCAAAAAATGACGAACTCGAAAAATGACTAAATAAAGTCCAAAAAATGACGTAATTTTTCTGACCAAAAAATGACCAACTAAACTTTGACAAAAAATTTATAGAACTGCCAAAATTTAGCCATTTTTCGGTCAGAAATGACGTCTTTTTCAGCCAAAAAAACGTCATTTTTTGGTCCCAAAGACGTCATTTTGGATTGACATTTTCTGGTTATTTTTTGGGTAAAAAATGACGTCTTTTTGACCAAAAAAATGACGTAATTTTTCTGACCAAAAAATGACCAACTAAATTCATTCAATGTACTCAATTACTGCCAAAAGCTTTGACAAAAAATTTATAGAACTGTCAAAATTTAGTCATTTTTCGTTCAGAAATGACGTCTTTTTCAGCCAAAAAATGAAGTATTTTTCGATCAAAAAATACGTCATTTTTTGGTCATTTTTTTGGTCCCGAAGACGTCATTTTGGAATGACATTTTCACGTCATTTTTTAATCATTTTCCGGTCAAAAAATACGTCATTTTTTGGTCATTTTTTTTGTTCCAAAAGACATCGTTTTGGAATGACATTTTCACGTCATTTTTTGGTTATTATTTGGGTCAAATATGACGTCATTTTGACCAAAAAAAATGACGTCTAAATGACGAACTTTGTTACCTGGATATATATTTATTTGCTTCCCTAAATATTGGTCGTAGTTGAATTTTGGTCATCTTGATAAGTTTTTTTTTTCGATTAGATTACACATCACTTATTTTTTACCTGTTCATTTTTGTTATTTTTGTCAAGGATATGATATAGGTAGGTGCGACTACATGTTTTGGTACTCGGTGTCCCACTGAGGCCACGTGTTTTGCCCAAGGTGCCTGAGTTTGACCAGTGGTTTGGCAAAGGGCTTGACCCCTCGAGTAGTGTCTTTGTGCCGTTGAAATCGTTTGCACCTGCGTTTTATACGGTCCACTCCTCTGGGTGGTCACTTTGAGTAGGGCTTTGTTTTAGGTGATTTGAGGGATCGAACCCAGGGAAGGAATTTTAAAAGAAATAATCCTTGATTTTGAGACCGACTTAAGCAGCTGCACACTTTAGCACCTCCTCACTTACGCATTCTTCCGGTTTTTTTGTTTGGCAGTTAACACCCAAAGCCAGAGGGTTAACGCACTGGTACATGGTTTAACCCCTCACATTCTAATCGAAAGATTACTAAATACTTTAATTGCAAAATTGTAATTCTAATAGATTACATATTTTTTGATGTTTTTAGCCGTGGTCACAAAATGGATGAAATCCAATCCGTGATCATGGCTACTAGATTCTAATGGATTACATATTTTTTTATGTTTCTAGTCGTGGTCACAAAATGGATGAAATCCAATCCGTGATCATGGCTACTGGATTCTAATGGATTACATATTTTTTGATGTTTCTAGCCGTGGTCACAAAATGAATGAAATCCAATCCGTGATCATGGCTACTAGATTCTAATGGATTACATATTTTTTTATGTTTCTAGTCGTGGTCACAAAATGGATGAAATCCAATCCGTGATCATGGCTACTGGATTCTAATGGATTACATATTTTTTGATGTTTCTAGCCGTGGTCACAAAATGAACGAAATCCAATCCGTGATCATGGCTACTAGATTCTAATGGATTACATATTCTTTTATGTTTCTAGCCGTGGTCACAAAATGGATGAAATCCAATACGTGATCATGGCTACTGGATTCCCGCGTTGGTGATCTATTACAAATAATTCTAATAAATTACGTATTTTTTGATGTTTTTAGCCGGTAATAGATGACCAACGTGGGAAACCAGTTACCATGATCACGGATTGGATTTCATCCATTTTGTGACCACGGCTAAAAACATCAAAAAATATGTAATCCATTAGAATTACAATTTACAATAGCATGTAAATTTTATGTATGGCCTTAGGGCCCAATCAAAATGGACATCCCCGAAATTCTTTCAAAAATTAACCCTGACCCCTCCCTCTCCTTGTCCACGTTGTGTCCATTTTATCCACTTTAGACATTTTAGCCCCAGACTTCCCCCCTTATCTCTATTGGTTTCTATTGTTTTTTTCACCATGGAATTCTTCAAAAATTTTGTTTTCCTCCCCATTCCCTGCCCACACGGTGACCATTTTAGCCCAGACCCCCTTGTCCCTTTCCCCCTCATAGACGTCCTTAATTTTTCCGAAAAGTAGGGTGTCCAGAAAACTTTTTGGAAAATGAAAAGGCCCACCCTATAAATTTCCAAGCACCCGACTTGCTACCAATTCCACGACATTTTTCCAGATTTTTCTGATTAACAGAAATTTCTTGACCTCGAAGGGAAATTCCAGCATAAAATTGGTGTTTAACACAAATTTCAGCATAATTCCCAACTTTCCCGAGGTTTTAAAAATTCAAATACATTTTGGACTGGGGACACATTTCTTCCGGTGTCCATTTCCCATTTCACGGACCTTTAAAACACAAACAGAAAATCTAAAAACTGAAAAATACCATCATTATAGTGGACGTAAATAATGGCTTTTCTCCCTCCCCCTCGATGTCCACTTTTTGACCACCCCTACCCCCTCTTGAGGACGTCTTTTTTGAATGGCCCCTTATTTCGAATATGAAAACCCCCTTACCAACAGTAGTGACAAAGTTTTTCTAACTGATATGGATTTATTATATTCTCTTATCACTGTATTGACGGATACAATATAAACAATTGTTTTATAGTTGAAATAATAATAATAAAAATTGAACCAAATAACTTGGTAAGAGAGGAAATAAAGGACAATGTTAATTGGAAATACGTGTTCGTTGTCACAGCGCTGTACTTGTCAAATTTTAATTTTGACAAAAGTGTGCTAAGGTTAAGTATTTTGGAAAACAGTCAACTAAAATTCACGGAAAAATTCAATCACCTGAAAATAGGTGTGGTGAAAAATGAGACATTTAGATGTTTCTTACAATTTTTATTATCAAATAGTTTTGGTTTTAACGATTTGAAAGCAATTTAAAATCACGATTTAATTTCGTACAATTAATTGTCAGGAGGCACTAAATTTGGGGGTTGAGGGGAAGGAATTGTTAATTACAAATATTCTTTTGTGTTTAATTGTGGACCTAGCCTGGGTTTTAAAGTTTTCAATTTCATGTCCTACATTTTAACTCTCAAAATAGTTGGGGGAGAAATAGTACAATATCTTATCAGTAAAATCTTGAAAATGTCCTTTTTTTCCACCCCTCAAACCTAAAAAAAATTCGCCCCATTTATCAAAACTACAAACACAGACGTGTGAATGAGTGAATGTTTATCACCGATGTAATAACATGAAATTAGCCACGTGTTTCAACTCTCGAGAGTTACTCGTCAGATTTCGTCATCCACAAAATTTCCCAAACTTAGCTCTAAAGATAAAAACTCCTAAACATAAGCATTTCCTCAATGCTCTTCTGCTATACAGGAATGGTCATCATCAGGGGCATTTTTTGGTGCTTTTTTTGGCCTAGCTCTCGAGAGCTGCTCTCCAAATTCGATCACAGTTCGTATTTTGCGAGCTGCTATCAGAGAGAACACTGCAGGGCACATGCCAACTCTCACTGGCACATGACGCTAAGACAACTCTCAAATGGACAACCGTCTGAGAGTAGCCATGGAGAGTAACTCACGAGAGTTAATCTCATGTGGAAACACACCTTTAGTTATAAACATTAAAAGTACCATTAACATAAGCATCTCGAGAGTTTCTCGCCAGGATAGTCTTGACGAGATGCTCGCCATTTGCTCTCGATAGCGCAATCGGCTAAGACAACTAAAATAAATAACCATCTGAGTCTTCTGAGAGTAGCCATGGAGAGTAACTCACGAGAGTTAATCTCACGTGGAAACACACCTTAAAAGCATCTCGAGAGTTTCTCGCCAGGATAGTCTTTTGCCGAGATGCTCGCCATGTGCTCTCGATTGCGCAATTGGCTGATAATGACTTAAATGAACAACCATCTGAGTCTTCTGAGAGTAGTCACCGAGAGCAATCTCACGTGGAAACGCACCTTTAGCTATAAACATTAAAAATACCCTTAACACAAGCATCTCGAGAGTTTCTCGCCATGATAGTCTTTTGCCGAGATGCTCGCCATTTGCTCTCGATAGCGCAACCGGCTGATGACAACTCTTAAATTAACAACCATCTGAGTCTTCTGAGAGTAGTCATCGAGAGTAGGTCACGAGAATTAATCTCACGTGGAAACGCACCTTATAAGCATCTCGAGAGTTTCTCGCCATGATAGTCTTTTGACGAGATGCTCGCCGGCATTTGCTCTCAATAGCGCAATCGGCTGATAAAAACTCTTAAATGAACAACCATCTAGCTGAGTCTTCTGAGAGTATACTCTCAGAACTCTTGATGTCTATAGACATCAAGAGTAACTCACGAGAGTTAATCTCACGTGGAAACGCACCTTTTGCTCTAAACAACGATAACAACTCTTAAATAAACAACCATCTGAGTCTTCTGAGAGTAGTCACCGAGAGTAACTCACGATCGAGAGTTAATCTCAAGTGGAAACGCACCTTCTAAGATACTAAACATGACCAAATTAAGAAATTTTTTAATCATCCAATTGTAGTGTTTGATAAAAATCTTTTATGATAAATAATCAACAACATGATGTGTTACATAAACGTGTCAATAAAAAAAACGTGTTGAAACCGTGTGTTTGTAACAGAATTTACTGTTTGCATTGCCATCTAGTGAGAAATTCAGGAATGACTGCTCTTCAAGTTTTTTTTATTGAATTTACGAAACTAGTTTGGTATGAGAATTTTTAAAATCGTTATCATTAATTGCCTAACTTCAAATAATTTTTGACATTATTATTTCAGTTATTGACATTTTGAAAATTTCGCGCCTTCGAAAAAAATTCTTCATACAAGTTGGACTAAAGCGCCATCGAGGGAGAATAAGTTCAGCCCGGAAACTACACGGAATAGTTGTTATTACAACGGCGCTCTAAGCAAAGACAGACGAGTCAATGTTTTCTTTTTAGGGGAAATTCAAAAAGGACGTACCCGAAATTCCTTCAAAATTGACCCTCCCCATACCCCCTCTCCACATGGCGTCCATTTTAGAACAGACCCCCTCCCACCTTTAAAAAAAGTGTCCATTTTAGCACAACCCACTCCCCACCTCCTACCCTCTGTCCACTTGATGTCCATTTTAACCCAGACCCCTCTCCACCCCCTACCCCCTGTCCTCACTGTTTCCATTTTAGCCTAGATTCCCTCCCTTTACCCCCTGTCCTCACTGTGTCCATTTTAACCCAGACCCCCTACCCCTACTCCCTGTCCTCACTGTGTCCATTTTGGCCCAGACCCCCTCCCCACCCTTACCCCTACTTCCTGTCCTCCTCTTGAGGACGTCCATTTTGAATGGCCCTCACCAATTGAGTCTTTAAATGTACTTAAATATTACTGAAAATAAATGTTTTTTGGATAAAGTATGATCTACTACCCCATTATTGTCTAATCTTATTAATCCTAATTTTTGTACATTTTTTCAATTACTTGTCATTTTTTACTATATTGTGAATTTTCATAAATTTCGACCATTTTTGATAACAAAGATGGCGGACAAGGCTAGACTTCGTTATTTAAAGGTTTTTATTAATAATCAGAAATTACCGTATTTTACGGACTATAAGACACATCTTAATTTTTAAGCAATTTTTTTTAATAAAAAAGAAGTAGTATAAAAGACGCTCCTGAATTTTGGAGGCAATTTTTTAAAGAAAAAAGTGCCTCTTATAGTCCGTAAAATACAGTAAAATTTACTACAAAACATTTAAAGATGTCGTCATCCGATGGAAATAATGAAATAATGCATAATTTTGTCATTAGATGGCGAGAGTTACCACGCCATCATTATCTAATATAATTTCAAATGAATGTTCCAATATTGTCACATTTCAATTAATTTCGCTTTAATTTACGCCCCTCGCACTAATCGTAAAAGTGACAGAAATGAGCGATAAAATATTATTAGATATTTATAAAGCGCACATATTTAAATTTCCAAAATCATATTTCCGTTTACGGTTATTACCCATTATTGTTATTGCAACATTAATAATATTATTGCGAATAAAATGACATTTTCCCCGGTGTTAATAAATAAACATTAAATTACCATCACGAACTTGAATTTAGCACAATAGATAAGTCTATAAAATTAGAGTTTACAGAAGTGTGTTTTAGATTATTTGCTTGGGAACACCACGGATGGAGCCACTACTCAACATTACAGGAACACGAGTATTTTTTAGGTTTTTTTTATAAAAATAATAACTGGGCTTTCAATTTTAATTAACCGTTAAATTTTAAAAGTTCATTATAAAGTCTTTAAAAAACGTGGATAAAAACATGGATTTCCGCATTTCTAACAGGAAGGAAGCAAAGGGGTGTAATTAATGGAGCTGAATCAAGCTGGGCAGACATAAGTTCTGGCACACCCCAGGGTGGTGTCCCTTTACTTTTCCTCTTATTCATAAACGACATTCCAAAGTCTTTGCCAAGTAATATGAAACTTCTTGGGCGATTCCAATGTATATGATGAGGTGGAAGGAGGCAGAGGTTTTCTACCCAAACTGAGGGGGGATCTCGTGGTACTGGCTTCCTGGTGCGATGATTGGCAGTTGAAGTTAAATAAGGGGAAATGTGTAGTGGTGCATTTCTCTCGGAAACTAAAAACTTGCCACAACCTGAGTACTTTCTGGATGGTGTTTTAACTCACTGTCGCTGATACTGTCAAGTATCCGGGGATTTGTGTTAACAAAAATCTCTCTTGGATTCACAATTTCACAAAAATTGCTGGTGTGGCGAAAAAACGCTTTAGATTCGTTCAACGCATATTTCGAGAATGTGCGCAAAATGTAGCGGAAACTTGCTACGTATAACTCTGGTTCGCCCGATGTTGGAATATTGCGCTCCTATTTGGAACCCTTGCAGGATGGTTCATATTCAGGATATAGAGATGGTCCAGTGTAGGACAGCCCGATATGTTAAGGGGCAGTTACCAACATTCCGCGAGCGTGACTGAAATGCTCTACTCTCGAAATTGGGACACATCGAGGTCCAGACGCGAAAAGTTATCTATGGGGTTATTCAAACGTTTTAATCTTTCTCGAAATTTACATATATTAACGCTTAACAACCACTCTAGGAGTAGACATAATCACTGAAATCCTTTGACCGAGCTTCGTGCCCCAAGATGGATGCTTACTAGTTAGTAAAAATTTAATCTAACGATGATGTCCATGTCGCTACTGACGTAGGAGCATTCTCCTGAAATGATTGGGTACGATCACCCTACCATATGGAACTTATTTTCTGATTGTAGGGTACTGAGTTGAATTGAATTGGAGGAAATCGAAAGGTCCATCCGCTTTTTCATCGGTTTTGAATCTCAACGAATACGTAACTGATGTACGCAAATGGACCATTATTATTCGCTTTTGGATCATTTGGTCCTACATTAAGCTCCTGGTCCCATTATCCAAAAAAGCATCGAAACTTTTCTGATAAAGACTTTTTACTTTTTACAGGAATTTGTTTCATAAAATAAGTTTTCCACCATCGTATTAATGCCGCTTCACTTCTCCACACTCGCATTTCAGAAAAGGTCTATTTCTGATAAAAAACATACCAGGGTGGATCGAAATTCACGATAGTATAGGACATCAAAATCCCATATAAAATAACGAATACTTTTTTTTTTAACTCTGGGGGTTGGGATAAAGGGGAAAAAGCAAGAAATCAACAAACACACATTCCACTCCCTCACTTTATATACCCTCTCCTCTTTTTTTTACCCAACACTTTTACCAGAACAAGATGCTAAGCGAACACCTTATATCATTCGATAACGTAACCGATAGACACAAACTTGGCACTCGATACTGCCAAAAAAAAAAGATAAAAAAGTACTTTTTATCGTTTTTTCTTTGGGGAAGAAAACCGGAAGAAAGAAGCATTTTTTTATTTCCTTTTCGCTAGACTATCCGTTAAAACCTGACTTCCGTAAATAGGGGTTCTCCCGTGTTAAATCATACATTGCTTAGAAGCTTTTTAACACTAAACGAATAGCACATTTTGAGTGACCGTTGGTCATTTTTTATCCCGTTGACCTCTTACCTCAATCCAGTACTGCCTCAATCCACATTGCAGAGTTTGATAGTGCGGAGATGGCCAATCACGTGTCATTCAGCGTAATAGCTATCAGAGAGCATGCGGTCAAGAAGCTGACCATTAGTGGCCTGAACTGACCACTGGCCAAAGCATCCTCTCGTAAAGTGGCCTGTCCTTTAAATACGATCGGTAGGGAAAAGATATAAGTTGCAGAGCAAATGTAGATAATTTCCGCTAGAAATAAGTCTTGTTTGATTGTTTGTCTAATTGTATATGATTGTAGGTGTTATAACTGGAATAAATTTGTACACCCATACCTCAATTACGGCCTAGATACGTTCTGGAAAAGTTGGCCATAAAGCAAAAAAGCTGTATAGCGAATCAATTGTGCATTGTGTTTTTTATTTTTTTCCCCTTCTTAAACAAAGTGAAACCCATAAGTTGTTTAATTGTTAGCCAAATCCGACCTTGTTTTTGTAAATTGGGGTAACTTATCACATTTTTTGACCACTTTCTTTAATTACAGCATTTTTAATCTGGTTGTATAATGAAACATTGAGGGCCGTTAATCGAAAAAGTGCCATAATTAAAAAAGGCCGTTATATTAATAGGCCGTATAAAGAGCGGCTGTATTGGGAGGCATAGGTGTAGCAAGTAAAGGCCCCTTCACACTGTCACGTTTTCGCTACGCTACGTGCCTTTACGCAAAATATGACGTCCCTAGCAGACAGCTTCGCCACGCTCAAGGACGCGTAGAGCCGCGTAGGAGAATAGAAACAGTTTCTATTTCGACCAATGGGGAAGCTAGATTTCCCGGCCAATGGGAAGAGAGATGGAAAAAGCAGACACCTCTAGTACTTTTTCGGCCATTTGCATTTTTGATCGCTAAATGGCGCTGCCAGTGCGGCCAGTATAGCCAATCAGAGAAGAGGTCTAACATTACGCGGACTTTACAATGTGTAAGGTGTTGGCGTAACTTGCGCGTGAAAACATGACAGTGTGAAGGCACCTTTACCCACTCCCCCTTTAATTACTTCACACAAAAAGTTACCTCCTTTGGGAGTGGTTATGTAACATTAAATTGGGCATTTTGCCAGGAATAGGGAAATGGTGGCGTATTATACACTTGATCCTTATCTAGGAAGTGCTAGGGGTTTCTAGTCCTGTATGGAGGTATAAAGAATGATACTGAGCAGTAAAACCTGTTTTGCTGTGGCTTCCTGCAGTTGTTAAGGGGGTATAGTACCTATCACTTTCAATGGGTGAAATTTTAAAACACACTCAAAGCCAATCAAAAATACATTAAATAAAAATAAAAATTGTTTAAAATAGCTTGATAAATAAGCAATCGAAATTGATCGTCGTTTTTCACTTTGAAATGGTAGATTTTTTTAAAATTAATAAACAAGTTTGAAAAATGGCCGTTAATGTGCATGCCCATGCTTCCAGCAGGTGGCAGCATTGAGCCTGAAAATTATGCCTGAAGATCACATTGACATTAAGTTTTTACGCGGAAATAAGAAATTTAGTGCAAAAAAGATTTTGAAAGGATTTCATGAGAAGGGCTGGTCGAGAAGTGCATTTCTTATTTTTGGCATCATTTTTTTGGCTCATACCGTTCATATATGGTTAAACTTGTAATAATAAAAACTACATCTTCCAAAACTGTGGGTTTAATAAAAGACAAAAAACACGCCATGGAACCCGGAAATTCAGTTTGGATACAAATTAATTAACTTCTTTTCGTCCTGGATTTTTTCCCAAAATGTTCGTCAGCAAAAATTCTACAGCCTACGTTTTTTTAATAATTATCTACATGAGAAAATGTCATAATTGATTAGAATTTATGAAATTCCGTCATGAACATGATAGCGAACAACTTTTCCACGGTTTGCAATATCGATTTATTCAGCAAAAAAATAAAATTATAAAAAAAGGCGGAGGATTTATTTCAAATTAATCTATTTTGCCACGTATAAAACCACAGGAATAAACTAGAGATGATTTTTCATTTCTTTGATTACTTTAGTATGGTGGTGGAAAATGAGCAGCTTGCATTTTTTTTTCATTTAAATTCATAAAAACAAAGAAAGGAATGAAAACACAAAAAACCGATATTTCATCAAAAATGTGCTACACAAAATTAATATTTACTTTTAGTATGGCTTCCAACATTAATGTAAAACTTGAAAAAGTGTAAAAAATGTATGAATTTGAAGAAAAATTTAAATAGATTCATGTTTTAAATTCGTCAAACTTGCTTTCTTATGTTTGCAAGCTAATACTAAAAAATGTGTGCAAAATGTATCAAAAGTAACTGAATGCAAATGTACTCAAAACGAATGAGTACAATGCACTCGATTACAAAAATGTACTTACGATGGGTGATTACAAATGTCCTCGAGTATTAACGTAATATGAAATTATGAGTACCGATGTAATCGAGTATGAATAGAAATACTTTTAAGTGAGTACTTGAGTCGCGTTTAATACATTTGAGTAACGATAATGAGTAACTCAAAACGAGGGTCATCCTAAAAGTTAATGCGAATGTATCCTAATTTTTACAATTTTACTTATCATTATTTTGTTATCGGATCTACTTGTTCTTTTTTCCCTTTAATTATTAAGATTTTGCTAATATCTAAGAGGGTTTATTTTTTAGATCTCATGTTCATTAAGATTTTATTAAATTTTAATTGTCACTGCTCGCAATAAAACCTACGTTGTTTAAAATAAATCGAGTTCCCACAACAATACTTTCGCAATCCGCCATACTCGTACTCAGTACTCATATCCACGAGTACAAATTACCCCAGTCTGGCTACGATACAACTCATACTACTGAGTACGATTCTACAGGTACTCGTAATCAGTACTTTCGCACACGAGTACATAGCCTCAAGTTTAATTACTCATTTCGTATGATTACCGATTACATGTACTCTACTTGTACTATGGAGCATGACTCCACCAAAACGCAATCTGCACTTCTATGTACTCATGAGTACAATTTGCCCAAGTCTGATACATAATATTTCCAGATGGCCAAATTATCAATAATGAACTAGTAACAATGGTCTCCTCCTCCTCATCCTCATCTTCATCCTCATTATCCTCATCCTCATCCTCCTTATCCTCATCCTTCTCATCCTCCTTATCCTCCTCCTCCTCCTTATCCTCATCCTAATCCTCCTCCTCCTCCTTATCCTCCTCCTCATCCTCATCCTCATCTTCATCCTCATTATCCTCATCCTTCTCCTCCTCCTTCTCCTCCACCTTATCCTCCTCCTCCTCCTC
>JAQGBW010003683.1:0-15632 GCA_034698625.1 Julus scanicus | reverse complement strand
CATAGATATATATATGTATATATATATATTTGTATTTATAACCAGATAGAAGACCCATAAATGGCCAAATATAGCTTTTTCTGTACAGTAGAACCTGTCTTAATGGAAATACAATGATAAATGATCATTCGCCACCAGAGGGTGCTGAATAAGGCGAATTAATTTATTATGTCACAGACTATCTCGTTCGCCATCTATATAGCCTAAAAATTCCACGACATATGTTTGCAAAAACACATTCAAAAGACTGTTTAATATTTACTCTGCCCTCTAGAACTAAGGGCAGTGTAATTTAGATTAATAAATCCATTCACTTTAGGAAGGAAATTTCGCGAGATTGCATAGAAATGCCCATTTCCTGTTTGTCCGCGCTCTTACTGATGAGCAGAACTTGGCCAAGTGTGACCTTTATTTGATTCCAGATTTGATTTACACTCCAAAGTTCTCTCCATCATTTGCCAATGGCACTCCTCTGAGAAACAGAATGGGCACCACTGAATTCGTATTGATTTTAGATAAATATTTGAATCCTAGACGACTATGCCAAGCATCCTGTGCCTCCACAAGCATTATTCCGTGCCTTACAATTTGTACGCTTTTCCAATTGCTAGTAAAGCTTCCCTCCCTGGAGGACAACAACTCACATAATTTAAACAGCGGGCCTTTGCTACAGGCTTAATTCAAAAATTAAAACTCGTGTTGGGCGTTACTGGAGTTTTGCAGTGTCCCCAGTTGGCCGCACTGACGGCGAATTATATGGACGGAACTGGAATACCCAATGGACAAAATCTTCTACAATCTTCATTCCTTGGACTTTTGAAAAAAATTGTATTTAACATTATCCTCTTTAAGCTGCACAATGTCTGACACTTCTTCGACTGATGTAGTAATTTATGTTTCTGATTACTTTTGGAAACATGAAAATACAATCAATGCTGGGTGTTGGAAATTACACTAACATAGAGAAAAATTCCATCTTATCTGAACCGTGCACTTGATCCAAATAACGCAAACCAAAACTCAGTGTAATTTGTGTTTACTTTAACACTAAATCAAAATATATCAAATCGAAATAATAGCTCTAAATGCCAACAATTAAATTCATAAATTATCTGATCCATTTTTCTCATTTAGTTCTATAAATTCCATTTCTCTGCATGTTTTGAAATTCCATTTCTCATCATGCTTTGAAATTCCATTTCTCATCATGCTTTGAAATTTCATTTCTCGTCATGCTTTGAAATTCCATTTCTCGTCATGCTTTTAAATTCCATTTCTCATCATGCTTTTAAATTCCATTTCTCATCATGCTTTGAAATTCCATTTCTCATCATGCTTCGAAATTCCATTCCTCGGATGCTTCGAAATTCCATTTCTCGGATGCTTCGAAATTCCATTTCTCGGATGCTTCGAAATTCCATTTCTCGTCATGCTTTGAAATTCCATTTCTCATCATGCTTTGAAATTCCATTTCTCTACATGCTTTGGCTATGCACTTATATGGCCATGCAAACATGTACTTGTATGGCCTGACATGGACCATACGTGCACTTAGACGGTCATACATGATTTTTCACACTGATGGTATGTACAACTTTTAAAACAATGGATCTTCGGTGAACTGTATTCTATTAGGTTTTTATTAAATGCATCGATAACGATTAATGTGCATTAAACTAATTCTAAAAAGAGTACCCTTATAATCCGCGGACAATTCACCAACCCATATGTTTGTCAATTATCCGAAAATGAATTTAGCCTCAATTTTCCGATTAATCGATATAGTTTTTTAGGGAATTTTACTCTAAAGTCTATAATTTCGTAGTGGCTAAACAATGAGCTGTATTTGACCTACATTTGTTAGCCAATATCATAAAGATGTAAATAATTTGAGTACAGACTTTTTTTATGATTTTTATTCTCCTTAGTCTGTAAAGACATGAAGCAGAACCGGAACTTTTCGATTGTCTGTTATGTTCGTTGTATCAAATTAAGCAAATTGCATACTAGCCTGCCTACCTTGGAATCCTTTCTCGCAAAACCTGAAATAAATGTAATAGTTTTTTATATATGTATTTCTGAAAATGTTGCCAGTTTGAACACGTGAGCACGATGCTTTTGCTTAATCATGTTCCACGAAGCTTTATCTGTAATCACTGGGAAAATGGATTCTTGCTATACAACAACTGTTCTTGCTGCACTTTCGAAAAAGCTTTATTAAGCGGCACATTTTACCTCGTTGCAGTTGTGCACTTTTTTATATTTTATTTATCCAAGTTCTCTCCATTACTGAAATTAAGTCTGTCGAGCGTCTGGGGATTGCCCCCTTTTCAAGTGCGTCATTGGAAAAGCTGGAACAGATGTCTCTTACCTTTGGGACATGGTTGCTAATATCGAAATGTGCTTTGTTTGCATAGTGATGCCATGCTTGATACCATGTGTTGACAAAACATACACTGATATGCCAGAGGAGTGACTTTGGCGGTTCGCTTTGTCTACAATTTCACAGAATTTCTAAATAATTACAAAAAAATTAAACTTTCAATAGGGTGAAGCTGCCTGTTTCATACAGTTAGGTTGCTGCTCCTCAGCCCTCAGCGCCATCTACTGTTTGAACATGTTTGTCCAATTTTTATAAACCTAGTGCAATTAGTACACATTGCAGTTCCATTGTTGATGTTCTCTTATATAAACCCTGGTGAAAAAAACAATAGAAACCAATAGAGATTTCTATTGGTTTCTATTGTTATTTGGACACTATTGATTTTAATTGTTTTTTATGGTTCATGTATTGACTTCTGTTGACTTCTATGGTTTAGCTGTATTGACTGAACAATAGAAAACAATAGAAACAAATAAAACCAATACAAATTTTCTATTGATACCAATAGAAAGCAACGTTCCAAATAACATTAGAAATCTCTATTGTTTTTTTTCACCAGGGAACTGATTGGTGCCAATACAAATTATTTATTGTTACTATAGGGAGGTTAATTCATTTTTACACGGGTCCCAAATCGGCCCCGGCACATTTTATGCGTTTGGAGAGGTTATTCATTTACACAGGTTCTACTGTGCAATATGTTTCCACCCAGGTCACATTAGTTCAGATTCTCAACCTAAAACTGTGTTCACCCTGTATTGTATGGCTCAGGAAAAATGTTATCGAACAGTGTTAATTCCTCGTATCATTTAATCATCTTCGTAAATTGAAAGCGAACTTAGGAGATTGTCGAATAAAGCACTTTTCTTGATTAACTCTCCAGATGATGTTGAGATTAAATTCGCAGTGCTTGTTTTCAGTCGCGGATAAATCTGGGGAAATGCCAGCTGAAGAAGAAACAGGATTCCGTTAATGTTTTAGGGTAGAACTCTCGAATAAAAGTACCTGGTCCTCGGGACATTGAATAATTACCAAGAAAATAATGGTGCCCTCGACGCAAAAGAGATTCAAGAATATACTGTATGTGTGTGTCTGCTATTCTAATGGAGATGTAATGTTAAAGCCGCATATCACATATTCGTCATTAAAAGCACTCATTTTACTAACATTAATTTTAAGTTTGGATATTGATTGAAATAGTGCTTGAGTATTTCAAAGCATGCGAAGAATTATTATAATTATATTTCTAATTATAAAGTATTGGAGAGTGCAAAGTGTTATTTACATTGTAAGTGGTTTTTGTTGCTCCACTGTATCTCTTTCCCTAATCCTGTCGACGGTGGTGCAATGTGTATGTTTTGACTGTCGAAATAACTTATTGTATTTTAATTGGAAAATTTGAGTGATGGTAGCCCTTTTTCGGCTTCTGGAATGCACTCTTTGTGTAATGCTTTAACAAATAAATAAATAAATAATAATTTTTAACTTATCGTTGAATGAAATATGCAGTGATGCATATGAAATCTACCATTTCATTTTTTTTTTTACAATATTTCTTTTTCTCTCGTTTCAGATCCACAACATTTGTACAAAGGTAAGTCCTTGCCCTATCAATTAACAATGTTTTCCTCTAGTTCGGTACAGGCCCTTTACATTGGCATTTTTCGGTTTATATAGACCGAATTTCAATTACTTGGTATTTGCATGCATGCGTGCATACATCCCGGTGATCTTATACACAAGCCTGGAGCAGGCCATGCATGCAATATAAATATACTTCATGTTTTGCCACAAATCCAGTCGGTGGTTTTTCTGAATGGGTCGGTTGGTTTTTTTGTTGTTGTATGTTTTGGAGTAGACAGAGACATAAAACATTACCAAATTGATGTTTTTAGTCTAAATTATGGAAATGTAAAGCACGCTCGTAAACCATTATTTCTCGTGGATTTAAGGTTTGGTAAACAAAACTCGAGAATTTTCAAGGATTATTATTCAAAATGTAAAAGTTCGAGTATACATAGAGCAGTCAGTGGCTTTTAGTAGCTGTTTTTTGGGATTTTTTTTATATATTTTTTTTCATTTGCCCCATTGATAGAAATATGGTCTTCGTGTATGTACATGTTGTAAGCACGCGTGGATATCTACTCGGAAGTCGGTAGTTAGATTAAATGGATGTACGCTGTTCTTTTCCCTGAGAGTTTATATGCGAGTTTTTAGTCTTGAGGATGGCCGACATAAATAACGGCCCATTGCTTTATCCTTTAAAAAGCTGTCATGGCCGTCATGCTCGCAAATGATGCATCCATCAAGAGCGCCTTCGGATGCTTACTCCGGGGGAGGTTTGGGGGTGGAGAGAGACATGAAAAGGACTGACGGCTTTGGCCCCCACCCCCACCCCACCCACTCCCTACATATGCAGTCGAGCATGTGTATGGGGAATAATAATGAAATGGACGGGGTTTTTTTTTTTTTTTTTTTTTTTTTTTTTTTTTGGGCTTTAGGACTAAAAACACACTGACAGCATCAAGATCGAAACTTTCTCGCAGAAAGTTTTTCAGAGGTTTTGAAGAGTTTCTGCAAAAAAATGGTTCAGAGTCTTCTACTTTAGAAGGCGGACTGTAGGGGATGTTTTTCAATCGATGTGCCATGATGGGTATACATGCAGGTGTTCAGCATATTACGTTTGTGGAGAAAAGATCGAAAATTTACCTTCTATAGTCTTTTATACACTGTGGACCAGAATTCCTCACCACCCCACTTTTTTTTCCTTAAATCTTATAGTTATGAAAATTCTGTTAATAGGGTTAAAAAGGAAGTCACATGATGTTGTTAGATTTTAAGAGGGATCACAACCCTATCCTTTCCAATGGGTCGGGCTTGCAAAGATACTCACAGTAGAATGAGGGAAGTTTGGGTGGGGGTGAGAATTGTTTGGGGTGGCTTGATGGGTCAGCAAGGGCATCATCTTGTTATGTTTCACTTTGAAATGGTAGATTTTTAAAAAATTAATATACAAGTTTGAAAAATGTCTGGTATTTTGCACATGCTGCCAGCAGGTGGCAGCATGAGATAGGCAAGTTGTGAGTGCACAAATTTAAATAATAATTTAATTTAAAAAATCTACTATTTTAAAATGAAAACTGACGAGCGAAGCCCCTTGCTGATTTATTAAGTTATTTGAAACAATTTTTATTTTTGTTTAATCTTTTATTTTTTATTTTTATTTTTATTTTATTTTTTTGCTTTGACTTTGCAATTTACCCATTGAAAGGGATAAAGTTGTAATCCCCCTTAAGAAAAAAGTGGGTTGGTGAGGAATTCCCGTCCATCCTGTTTATGTTTGTACCTTCATATAATTCATTTATTGTCATAAATCAACATGACAAACATGGCACTTTCAAGTATTGTTATTGAAATTTTTTGAGAAACTTTTCAGACTCATACTTTATATGTACATAAGGTTTTTTTTTGGCAAATAGCCCCTTCCACGCTTGAACTGATTTTATTCGTTGTTTATGTTCATGGCATTGGCAAACAACCCGTTGTTTCCTCGTCTTATTCCTGGAATTTAGTATTTCAAGCATGCATGCAAATAGAAAATGTATTACTATAAGACTCGTAGTGAGCAGCATTTTGCCTATGTTTATATATGAAGCTTTGTGTTGCCGCATATATTATGCAAGAATACATTTGGTGATGGCAACAGACAGTGGAAAAATCCAGAGGCGCCAAGAATATTAAAAAAAATAAGTAAATGTCCTTCGTTTTTCCATTGATTAAATGGCAAACGATTAATTATTAATGAATTTTCTTATCCATGTTTTACTAGTTTTTCATTGGTGTTCTGACCTAATATTAAACACAGTTCAAGTGCTAAAGTTTGCCATTCGTTGTCAGCCCATTTAGGACCAAATACATGGCAAATGTATGGCCATTCAAGCTAGGCCCAAGAATGGCCAATACATGTCCATATAGTATAACTTTTCCACCTGGGAATATACACTGTGTGTGAATCAGAATTTAAAAATATTGAAACATTGAAGGTTGCTACTATTTATTCATTATTCTGATAGTTTAGTTAATCATTTCTGCTCCTCAAGCGAATTATGTAATGTTGGCCAGATAGTGTCTCTTCAACGTTTTTATTCCCTCGAGGGACAGACTTGCTTTAATAGATAACCGCAACCAACATGATGACACTACAGTTCAAGAATAGATCAAATTTGCATTAGACATACTGTATGTAAATAAGAAACATTTTCAAACTATCTTAAGGCGAAATCTTTAAATTCAAACACATCTTTCAGAACTGTAAAGAGTATGGACTGCAATAATGTGCTATTGAGATTGATCTTGGACACAAGTTCGGTTGGCAGATTTCTCTGGAGTAGTGCTTAGTTAATTGATTTTGGTGTGTTGAGATTTCTCCAAGTTCATTAAAGGATGGTCAGTACACCACCACTCGAATGATTGCTAAATTAAATATTCAAATGTCGACAGTTGCTACCATTATCTCACATTACTTTGTCTGCTAAAGATATTCTGGAAATTTGACACGCATAGTTAATGCCAAAACATGTCGCTGTCCTCGGCGTCTTTTGCACCACCAATACCCATATTCATCAAATTTCTGTAAGACGTTGTCTTTTATGGGCATCGAGTTGTTAAAACTGGCTTTGTTATTTAATTTTGATTTGGATTTCATCCAAAGTTGTCGTCACTTGTTTTGGGGTCTGTAGCCTCTGTCTCAAGAGTCTGGAGATCTTGATTTATTCGTTCGGTGAAATCACCATTATGTCAATTTTACTAACATTCCAAACAGATGACAGTAACAGTCAGTAAGCTCCATAAGCATATGTAAACTTGCGAATGTCTCAGTGGCAGATTTCTTAAGTTCCACACTAATTTACAGAGTGTATGCAACTTTTCTGTGTGGTGAGTCAACATCTGCAGCAAAAACGACTACTGCATTTGCATAATTATAGGGGAATGAAATATCGTTTAGTATGTTGGTAAACAGCATTATTTCCTTTTGCAACGGTTCTCCACATCCCACATGCTAAATTTCAAAAAGTTTTTATAGCGACTTTAAAAATATACAGGAAGATGTTTTTTGGGTTTTTTCTTTGCACCTGTTTTGCCAACATAGGAATAAACATCATACCTGTTTGTTTTGAAATAATATTTTCGTGGGGTTATTTAAACTTTTTTGTGTGCAAATTTGTGGTGATCGATAGCATAAAACTAGTCAGAAAATGTATACTTTGATCGTTGATAAAGATCATATAAAATCTTTGAGTCATAAAAAAGTAGAACCCAATAAAAAAATCCCAACTTAGTGAAAAATGCTTCGATTTAAATTAAATTTGGCACTTACATAGAACAATAATGCAGGAACAAAAATAAATTTTAAAATTTGTTCAAAATATTCTCCGGTGGCCTTTTAAACAAGCACGGAGTCTAACGCGCCATTCTTTGATTGACGAATCGATTATACTCTGGTCGAGTTCAATTAAAGTTTTTTTTAATTCGTAGTTTCGAGTCTTCGATTTGTAAATCTTTTTCCGGTGAACTTTCTAAATTTTATAGTCCACCGGGTTCGAGTCAGGACTGTTCAGTGGCCAGTAGTTGGGTTCGATGAACTGTGGCATTTCCGGTTGCAGCAGTTCAATTGTTTCTCTAGCACGGTGAGTGGGCGGCACCGTCTTGTTGAAAAATGAAAAAATCCGAGATTTGTCTCATGTCCGTAACATGTTTTTTGTTTCTATACTGTTGTTCTATATAAGTGCCAAATTGCATTTAAATCGAAGTATTTTACACGAAGTTATTTTTTTTATTTGGTTCTACTTTTTTATGACTCACAGTGTATATCGTGTTTTATTTTACGTTTTATCCCCCTTTTCATTTTTCTTTTTAAATGTCGATTTCATGTTGTGAACATCTTGTTAGAAGTTGTCTGTTTTTCTTTGATGCAAATCCGGTATTTTTGCATTGATGTGGAGATGATTTTTTTTTTGCTGTCAGTTTACGTTAAACATCTAAAACAGATATTATTGCTTCTGCTTAATGAAGCACGACACAGCCGAATTGTTATTGCGGCAGATTTATGCATGGGATCATCAACAACCGCTCCAGAGGTCATTAAATTTGCATTACGCATTTGTGGGGGTTATATAGAATGTTGGTTAATGGAGTTTTCTTTCCGAAAACCGTCGTTGTTTCGACAAACATTTTGCATGCACTCGGCTTTCCTGCACCAATTTCATGATGTAATTAAAATTAATATACTTATCGTCGGCGAAAACTCTTAATATCCATAACGCTCTACTTATTCCTGGAGAGCAAACTAATGTGGCAAGTACCTTATTAAGGATGCCGAGCATATCAAAGGAGCCACCATCGTGTTAATATGTCATGAAAAATAAGTTCCAAGAAACAAGAGATAAAACAATGCTATGTTATACAAACGGATGAATTAATACCAATTCTGGAAATTGCTCCAATTATAAATATATAAATTAAAACAAGAATAGCTTCAACTGAACCCTTTTATAAGTTTTTTTAGGAAGCACTTTACCAGGTGACACCCAAAAGTGATGTCATTAAGGGCACTGTACTGCAAAGCTCATCAGCTTCACTGCATTGTTCATGAGCTTCACTGCATTGCTCATGAGCTTCACTACAATGCTCATGAGCTTCACTACAATGCTCATGAGCTTCACTACAATGCTCATGAGCTTCACATCATGAGTTTCACATCAGTGCCCATTACCTTCACTGCATTGCTCATGAGCTTCACATCAGTGCTCATGAATTTTACATCAGTGTCCATTACCTTCACTGCATTGTTCATGAGCTTCACTGCAATGACTGCATAGCTGATGAGCTTCACTGCATTGCTCATTACCTTAGATGGCTGGAAAGCCATAGGCAAGGTATGGCATTCCTTGGCCATGCCAGCCTCCTAAGGCTGTTCGGCCACCTATTTGAAGGCACCTGTTGGCCGATATTTCAAGACATTGGAGCAAGCCTAATTAACTGTCAGTTATATTATGTTCGGATGGAGATAATTCGACGTACAAATGCAATTAAGAGCGGGCCAACAGTGTTTTCCAGGATGGAAAACAAATTATGGGAAGTTTTGGTTTGTCGAACATTCGGTGTGTCCATGATTGGAGCTCGCAGCTACAGGATGTGAGTGACGTGACGAAATTATTGAAAGGAATCGTTAAACTATGAGTGCTTCAGACACTTTTCTTGACACAGGGATGAATAATTAAATCTCGTCACTCTCGGGTTGGTGGAACATGCGGTCAGCTTGTTATGGGAGTTCATCATCCTTATCCTCGTCATGACATAGGATTTCTTTGAACTCTTGTATATTATAATGAGAAGATTAACCACCGCCAGCATCGAAGTGAGCTGGTTTTGACATGATGTTGTTACAATATCCTATGGCAGCACCAATTATTGCACTTATTGATATTATCCTTGTTGTTGTTGTTGTTGTGGAGGAACTTGAAGGGATTTTGATTATACCATGGTTCGTATGCGAGTATTTTGTTGTCGAAAATAGAAGTTTTAATACTTGGGTGGGAAAAAAATTAAATATGGGCAATGTATGCATGGACATACTATATATATTCCAAATATGGCTAGACCAGAAATTGAATATGTATGGACGTATATATGACCAGACATGTCCATACTCTCACATATTTATCCTTGTATGGTCATTCTCGCCCATACATGGCTTTCTATGGCCCTTCAAAGTA
Source organism: Julus scanicus (assembly GCA_034698625.1). Lineage (NCBI taxonomy): Eukaryota > Metazoa > Arthropoda > Diplopoda > Julida > Julidae > Julus > Julus scanicus. The sequence goes on along the minus strand of JAQGBW010003683.1, from coordinate 5,474 downwards.
AAAGTATGGCCCATACAGGCTATATGGCCCTTCAAATGACAAGTATGGTCCATACATGGCTTTGTATGGCCCTTGAAATGACAAGTATGGTCCATACATGGCTTTGTATGGCCCTTGAAATGACAAGTATGGTCCATACATGGCTTTGTATGGCCCTTCAAATGACAAGTATGGTCCATACATGGCTTTGTATGGCCCTTCAAATGACATGTATGGTACATGATGGTTGTATGGCCCATCAAAGGACATGTATGGCCCTTCAAATGACAATTATGGCCCATACATTGCTGTATATGGTCCATACGTGGCTATATATGGGTCACCCATGGTTATATAAGGCCCATCAAGAGTTAAATTTGGCCTATATATGGCCCAAACATGTCCATATATATTATATAACTTTGCCACCCGGGCATATACACGCATTGTGAGGACTTAAGGACCGAAGGACTTATGGGCACCAGTAACTTTCCATTTGTTTGTCTCTTAAAATTTTCACGCCAGAAAGCATTCAGCACCCGCATTAGTCACTCGTTAATTAAATTAATTTTATGCGGTCCTAGCTAGATGTCTTTTTGAAAGGGGTACTTTGAATTTAACAACTTAATGGATGTGACATCGAGCATATAAATATAAACGTTTGTGACAAGTAATAAAACTAATGTCTGGGAACGTGTTTTATTGCGCATAAGTGGAACAAGATGCAATTTGTGGCAGGCTTAAGTAAGGCTGTCATAAACATTGTGTTCCCTTTCTGCATGGCAGAATCTTGCGAAAGTAAAATAAAATTGGGAGGCATAATTGACGAGGTTTTTTATTTGAAGATGGAATTAATTGCTAGTGGTTTTTCTAGCAATCTGAAAATACTTTCCGCTTTTATATACTCTAAAAGTTGTTTTAAAAAATATGTCGTTTGTGAATTGCGACAAAGTGGCGACTTGACATCAGTAGTCTTAAATTATTCTAAAGTTGTAACTGCGATGTTGAAAGTTTTTGTGAAAGCTTATGTGTAATAGGGGTAGCAACTGCCAAAATAAACGAATCGGTCATTACAAAAAGTACGTCCCCGAAATTCCTTCAAAAATTAACCTCCCGTACCCCTAGCTTGTCCACACTGTGTCCATTTTAACCCAGACCCCCTCCCCCCTCATAGACTCCTTAATTTTTTAGTAGGGTGTCCAGAAAATGTGTTGGAACGTGCAAAGGATCATCCTATAAATTTCCAAGCACCCGTCTCGCTACCAATTCCAGATTATTCTGATTAACGGAAATTTCCTGACCTCGAAGGGAAATTCAAGCATAAAATTAGCTATTATTGTGAGACATTTTTTTGAATGTCTCATAAATTTAGGCATAATTCCCGACGTTTTAAAAATTCAAGTACATTTGGAACTGGGGACACATTTCTTCCGGTGTCCATTTCCCCTTTCACTGACCATTAAAACTCAATTAAACAAAAGATCCAAAAACTGGAAAATACCATCATTAATGGACGTCTATAATAGCTTCCTCATGGAGACCCTTATAAGGGCATATGTGACTCAACTGAAGGAATTAAAGAAAAATCGTCGGAAAAGTTGTAGAGCATCCCAGAACATGAGTTCTCAGGGTCCTTCTAACAGTGAAAACAGCGGTGAAAAAATGATATAGCTTCCCAAGGGAAGTTTTTTTGAAGGGGACAATGTACAATAACTTATTATTATTTTGAATAATTTAAAAAAATCAGTCCTGGAACTTTTTGATCATCACTCGTATGATTTCAAATGGGTATATTATTGCAACGTGTGGGGGATTCCAACCCGTGGTTGGACATGTTTTCAGCCTACATGTGCGTGACTTGTTTGTCTCCCTCCGCAGGGCGTTTACCACTGATGAAATTTCATCTAATTCACTATTAAATTCGACTTTTGAAAACAATTGAATGACAGACAAAGAGAAGGAAGGGTGTAGAGGATAATGTAAACTCATTAGGAATCCACCCTCCCTCTTCCACCTTGATTGCGGACCATCTTCATTTTTACCACCTCTACTACTTAGTGCTTCGTGTGGGAGCACAATTGAAGTTTTAGCATATGCGTTTAGAGCACCATCGCCATTTGTTTTCCTGTTGATTCAGTTATGAAATCAATCATATACCACACTTAATACTGGTAAGGGGCCATTCAAAAAGGACGTTCTCGAGAGTGGTGTAGGGGTCTGCTAATATGTGGACAGTGGGATGAGGGAAGAAGCCATAATGGACGTCCACTAATGAAGATATTTTTCAGTTTTTGGATTTACTGTATAATTGAGTTTTAAAGATCAGTTTAAGAGGAAATGGACACCAGAAGAAATGTCTTCAGTCCCAAATGTAGCTACTTGAGATTTTGAAACCTTGGGAAAGTCGGGAATTATGCTTAAATTTGTGTTAAATACTAATTTTATGCTGGAATTTCCCTTCGAGGTCCCAGCTGAATACTGTCCAGTTCCTTTTTAATGCTTTCCAGTACAAGGTTGTACAGTTGAGTGAGTTCCAGTTTAAGGTTGTCCATTTGTCCCAGTTAAATGCTGTCCAGTTTAAGGTTTTCCAGTTGTTCCATTTGAAAGCTGTCCAGGTGTTCCAGTTGCTACAGTAGAATGATGTATATTTATTACAATTAAATACTGTCAAGTTGTTCCAATTGAATGCTTTCCTGATTAAGGTTTGCTAGTTGTTTCAGTTTAAGGTTGTCCAGTTCCTTTTTAATGCTTTCCAGTATACGATTGTCCAGTTGAGTGCGTCGTTCTAGTTTAACGTTGCCCAGTTGATCGAGTGCTTTCCAATTTAAGATTGCCAGTTGTTCCTTTTTACTGCATTCCAGTACAAGGCTGTACAGTTGAGTGAGTTCCAGTTTAAGGTTGTCCAGTTGTCCCAGTTAAATGCTGTCCAGGTTAATGTTTTCCAGTTCCATTTGAACGTTGTCCAGGTGTTAAAGTTGCTACAGTAGAATGATGTATATTTATTACAATTAAATACTGTCCAGTTGTTCCAATTGAATGCTTTCCTGATTAAGGTTTGCTAGTTGTTCCAGTTTAAGGTTGTCCAGTTCCTTTTTAATGCTTTCCAGTATACGATTGTCCAGTTGAGTGCGCGGTTCTAGTTTAACGTTGCTCAGTTGATCGAGTGCTTTCCAATTTAAGGTTGTCCAGTTTTCCATTTGAATGCTTTCCAGCAAATATGACATGACACTGATCAAATGAACTTGACCATTTGTGGTGAAAGTTTTGTTAAGCACTATTATTTCTACTTCCGAAGTTAGGTTTCATCTTGTTTTACAAACTTTGGCGAATGATGAGACACGGTTAGGTGCTACTGTTTCCTCTTTTTTGTTTCTTAATAGAAACAGCTCCCTTATCTTCTATGGGTCCCTCGACGAACTTGTAATTCTCCACTGACCATTAACCTCCCCTCTCGCTGATTACGTCAGGGACAGTTTTTACACAAATTTGTCTCTTGGGCTTTTGATTTGGCAAAGGGCTGCTTCAGTTCTAGCAGCTGGTCTCTGGTTCCCCCTATCGTTCAATCATTGACTCTCAATTCACGAAAAACTAAGTATACGAATACATTGAAGTGACCACTCTTGAAGGATTTTGATGTTGAAATTTCTTAAGGGTATGCTTTTAGATACAGTTGTAACTCTGAACTGAAAATCAAAGTATCTTAAATTAAGATTTGCTAAATGTCACGAGTCCTTTTTATTTGAAACGACGAGAAAAATATTGCAAATTAAGTAGATTTATGTGGAAGTGAGTTCTTAAGACCAGTTTTGTCTGCACACAACATTTTTATTACTTTAAATTTACAATTAATTCATACTATAAAATAAGAAAATCTTTTAAAAGTGCAGAAACTTGACGGAATGGAGTTTTCATTTTCTGACATATTTCCTCTTTGGTAATGTGTTTTTCTTCGCAGCTAAAAAAAAAATTAATGATAATCACCGGTCGAATTTTTAAGATAATTTTCATGAAAAATAAAATATTTACCGGTAGCTTCGAATCTTTTCCTCAACCTGCAAACATTTCCTAATTCTTTTTCCTGTTTCTTCTCAAATAGGGCCCTTCTTTTTGCGAACTCGGATTTATCCATGTTAAATGACTATAAAATAATATTTAACGTTAACATACCAATCGATTTACAGAATAAAAAATATGGTGACAACATTTTAAGACTAAGAACCTTCTTTTTGCTGATATCGACAAACGATTTTTTAAATTTTTCGAACAAATCTTTTTTAATTTGTTCAGACTCCCTTAAGTTGATATTATATCCTTACTGTAAAAAATTAACAAATTGAATATTTTAGACACCGTAAAGTAAAGCTTTATTTGCGGGGAAAAAAAAAATTGGAATTGGAATTGACGATGCCGGCTTCCAAATTTTCATAAACAGACTATTGTTACGTTTATATTAGTTTTTTTTTAAATAAAATTATTCTTGCCTAATTACAGAACATGTTCAAATTTATAAAGAATACATAATCAGTTTGAAAAAAAAAACTTACAATTTAGTTACCTTATTTAGTTTTGACGGAAGATTTTTCTGATCCAACCAACCTGAACGACAATTTCGACTAGAATGATTAAGCTCGAATAAATGGAACATTCGTTTTTTTTTAGAATTTGGAACTTGGATTTAAAATATCGACACGTGCCTGTATTCTAAACCATGTTTTCAAAAAAATGTTTGGAATAGTAGTTTGGTGAATTGGGTCACGTGCCTGCCCTGCGCGTGCTGAATATGGAATTCAGAATATGAGAAAAATTCCAATCTGTATACGGTATACTACCAAAGGGACCCATCGTTGAATTAGGCCTCCTCAAAATAAGACCCGTTTGCTTCCCCCATCCATCTGTCTGCCATGGACTTGTGGTAATTAAACGGTAACGCACGGAGGGTGTTTTGGGTTAATTAATTGCACATCAGAAGTGGACAGTTGAGCCGGAGGTTTTATGGCGCGACGTAATTTGTCGGCCAGAGTTGCGTACCCCATCCATTAAATGTTGCAATAATACAGTAATAGCCATAAACGCTTTCTGGAGATCCCGTGGGGTATTTGCAATGGAAATATGCATCATTAGTATACAATTCCTACTTTGAACCTGATATGGCGAGCATCTCGAAAACATGGCTCGTATTTTGCGAAGGCCAGTTGTCCACTAACGATAAAATTCAAACAGTAGCGCGAGCATTTGCTCGTGATACTCTCAGAAGTGTGTCCGTTGACGAGAACTGCTAGTGAGAGCATTTTTCTAGCTAGAGTTTCTCGCCAGGATTTCCTCTCACGTAGAAACGCACCTTTAATGTGGAACAGTAGAAACTTGCTGTATTTTCGGTCTAGCTCTTGATAGCTGGGCCCTATTCCACAAAAGTATATAGTCTTGTACTTGTAGGGGTATGGAGTGATACTTGTACAAAAAAGTACAAGTTGTTGTGTTCCACAGATAATATTTGT
>JAQGBW010003682.1:0-15635 GCA_034698625.1 Julus scanicus | reverse complement strand
CTATAAAAGCATAATTCGTGTATTAAAATGAACCTTTCTAAAAACATACAGTAGAACCTGTCTAAATGTATCCTGTGCAAATGAATAACCTCTATAAAAGCATAATTCGTGTATTAAAATGAACCTTTCTAAAAACATACAGTAGAACCTGTCTAAATGTATCCTGTGCAAATGAATAACCTCTATAAAAGCATAATTCGTGTATTAAAATGAACCTTTCTAAAAACATACAGTAGAACCTGTCTAAATGTATCCTGTGCAAATGAATAACCTCTATAAAAGCATAATTCGTGTATTAAAATGAGCCTTTCTAAAAACATACAGTAGAACCTGTCTAACTGTATCCTGTGCAAATGGATAACCTCTATAAAAGCATAATTCGTGTATTAAAATGAACCTTTCTAAAAACATACAGTAGAACCTGTCTAACTGTATCCTGTGCAAATGAATAACCTCTACAAAAGCATAATTCGTGTATTAAAATGAACCTTTCTAAATCATACAGTAGAACCTGTATGTGTAAATGGAAAACCTCTATAAAAGCATTCAGTAGAACCTGTAACAGAACGAGAAAAGAGGGCCGAGGAAAGAAGAAAAGAAAACTAATAAAAAAAAGAAACACCTTTTTGGAGGTTTGGAGTCCAAACAAAAGGGGCATAGGTTCCCCTTGCCTTTGTACTTCAACTGGACTCATAGTTGGTATATAAAGGGTTCTGTAACCAAGCTGGACCCCCATAACAACCAATCAGAGAGCCAGGTTACATCATTTTGGTGATTTCACCAGATGATGTCGGAATAACTTAAGACCCTATGACACGGGAGGAGATGACAAATCCACATTTTTGTCCATACATGGAAGTCCAGAAGGCTGGGTGGAGTTTTCTAAAGCCAAAGGAGACATGGATTCTGGGACCCAGAAAATGCTGGCCCCTGTACAAAAAGCACCCACACTAGGTGATCAAAAAGGCATCAGGGCACAAGAAACCCCTGTATAGGAAGTCCTTGATACCAGGAACCTGGAAAGGGTTCAAAGAAACCCTGACGACTTAAAACTCCAATGGAAGAAAGGACCTAAGAAACTCCAGACTCCCTCTAAAAACCGAATTTATAATTAGTCCAAAGAAGGAACAAACAGGAAATGGACACCTACGCACCTCTGACTAAGAACCAACACCCAAGAATCCCCACAAGGCAATGGGTCATTCAACCATATGAAAGGCCAAGAGTTTTAGCCAAAAGGACAGTGGACAGTTGACTCCAGGAGGAGTAAGTGGTGCGCAGCGAACAGGACTTAAGGAATCAATAAAACCTTAACAAGGGAGTTCGGTACCCTTGAGTTTTTGACCCCGGTTGAACCTACAGACCAGCTACGGCGGCAAGCATGTTTTTGGTATGTCCTTCAAATAGGGTTATGGTGAGGGAATTGTGTATGTAGGTAGATATGTTAGGTTTACCCTCCACAGTAGTCTTAAGTCAAGTTGTTGTAGTATTAGTGTAGTTATTGGAGGCCCTGGGTCAAAGGACCCCAACCAAGCTGTATGTGACTGATATGTACCAAACAAGAATAAACACTGGCTAATTGCTAAGATCTGTCTTCTGTTTGACCACACCACATGGACACCCCTTTTCTCTTACCTCCAAAGTACACGGGAACAGAAACCCCTAGCGCTTCTAAGGATTGAAGCCCCAGGTCACGCTACCCTTAATGTTCCCATATCCTACATTGAATGTTACATAGCCACCCCCAACTGGAGGTAACCTTTTGCAACAAAAAGGAGTGGGTAACAAACCTGTGTAAATGAATAACCTCTATGAAAGTATAAACGTCTCCTTACCTCGCTAAACAGTAAAATTAGGATCTATCCGTGTTACGAATACTTCACCTTGTTCCAAAATAGTCCGTGGTCTGTTCGGGATAGTTCGTATATTGCATTTTCCACTCGGCGGAGTTATTCCGTTGATCGTTCACGAACATTCCGGCATCCCGTAATATTTCTAAGTGATTAAAAAGCAGATAACCTCGGCATTAAAAAACTCGTCACAAAATTGAGTTGATAAAATCCTGACAATTATACATGTAAGTTTTATTCTTCAGACTTTTCGCACTAGGAGATCGATCAAAAGCACGATTCTTCTCCAGAAACAACATATTTTTTTTGTGGACAAATTTGCGGTCGATTGGTGGTTCACTGCAATGAAACGAGACAAAGTTAAAATGTAAAACCAACGAATTGAGCTACTGAATGGACACGCACGGTGGTCGATCTCCGCGAACGGTGCATTTTTGTACAAGTTTTTTTTTTTTAAATCGCTCTCTCGTGGTCACGCGAGAACTAAAAACCAGCTACCTGTACATACAAGTATACATTAGTCGAATTGCGGACGAACGAAATTAAAAGGTAAATCAACGTGCTCACCGCAGATTTTGGCAGTTTAGCACGACACAAGACGAGGGTCTCGGGCAAAGTGACTATGACCGGTACTTGTTAGGGGCACGCACCGCAACGAGGAGCTAGGGAAGAGTGCACGAGAGAAATCCACAAACTATTGGTGGGAATATCGAGTGCGCGAGTGAACGTGAATTTCAGAAAGAACAAATTCACCGTGTATACACCGGGAACTTCTAAGACCGCTCGTTTGGAAGCTACGGATTTGCAACGTAGTTTAAATCAAAACTCGAGGCGAGAAGACAGAAAAGTTAAAGCGGGAGCCTTGCGAAACAACCGCTAGCATGGTTTTATTAATTATCGGCAAACGTGACCATCGCCGGCCCCTCGTCAGGTGCTCTTCCTCGCAGGTCCTCTATCGGGGACATGGAGGAGACAGCATCTGGCCCTTTGATTTCTAGCGAAAATCTGCGAGGAAGAGCACTTGATGATGGCCCAGTTGAGCCGAAACGTTATGCCGATAATAAATAATTGGTTGTAGTAAGGAGGAGACCATTTGGGCATGCAAAGGAGGTGAGAATTTAAAAACAACTTCGAGGGGGCAATCATTTTGGAAGATATGTGAACCCCTATTCAAAATGGCAGTTGGGAATTTAAAAATAGGTATCCCGCTAGACTTTCGGTGCTGAGGGAACTAGCCGTTGTCACAAACGAGATTCAAAGATAAATTTGATGAAATCGAAATCCTGCTTGTTTAAAAATCTTCTAAAACCCGTTTAAAACAGACCTCGAAACTCCGACCGTAAACCACCATCCCTGCAAGCGAGAACCGCAAAACTACCCATTTTGGTCGTTGAAGGGGCGAAGCTTCGAGAACACTTAATCGGGACTTGAATATTAAAATTTGAGTCTAACCACATTATCGATTTCATCGTTCTACACTTTCTAGGATCCTAAAAAACCCATTTCAGTTACAGCGAGGGTGATGGATGGAAAAATAATAAAATAAGAATCGTTAAAAAGAAAAAGCGAATGATCGGCTCGAAATTAGGATGAAAAGTCGAAACATGAAGCTGAGGGAAAGGGGGCTTCGTTTAAACTCGATACTCATTAGTAATACAACTCTTTGGTCCGTAAACCCAACATTTTTGACACAAGTTGACCCCGCAAGTAAAAAAAACAAAACTGGAGAGACACGAGAGGCAGAGGATTAAAAAAAATTCACCGCGTTCGGTCCTGTTAGTTGAAAACTGCACGAAGGGCAAATCCGCCACCAACACGGCGGCGGGGATGCCGTTCCTTCTCCGAAGAGAGAAAAAGAAAAACATAATGTCTAAAAAGGGTCCTTTCGAAATGAGTCTCTTTGATTTGGCGTCGATCCTTTGGCCACGCACGGACGCACTCGGGGGACTTTTTGCATCGCCGGTCGTATGTAGCGAAGAATCTCACGAGCGTGGTTGGAACCGCACACGCGGAACACGGGAGAGAAGAGAGACAGAGAGACGTGCAGGGTGCGTGCGTGAGAGAACGATACTAATATTATATTAGACCAACGATGCCTGTACAAACGAGATATGAGAAAAATCCAGTTGCGATTAATTGATGCAGGTACCCCGTAGAAGTGATTCGCCTGCTGGGTCACGAGGTCATCTTTTCCCGCACATTCCATTCTGTTTTTGCTTTTTTTTTTTTTTGGCGGCGACGACGAAATGCGCATTGTCAACTTGTCCGAAACGTGTGAAATGGATAGCGGCAACGAGATGGAACTATATGCCGGGCCTTTCATAGGGGCGTCGAACTGCGAGAGGAAAAAAAATGATACGGATCAAGACTACGGATTAACCGATACGAGATGTCGTGGTTTCGATCGTGACACATTTATAGGATTGCGGCATGATCGAAACGACACAGGACCGCGAGAAAGCGAAGCGAGCTACTTACGGATAATGGCTCACGCTTCCAACGGCACCGTCTGAAAAAAATTAAAAGAGACATTCTCAATTGAAAAGTCACGAAAAGTATTAATCGAGTGACACTCACAAGTACGAGGCATCACCTATACTTCCTGGCAAGCTCAAGGTGACTTCATTACTGGTGGAGCCTAATAGGCCATCTCATGGCCGCCTTAAGATTGCAGGCATCCTAACCGTATTTTATGAAAAATATTTAGGACATTTCGTACAAAAAAACAAACACAGTCACTAGTGCAACATATTTCTGCGACCCAGAACCCCTTCGGACAGGGTTACGATGGATTTTGAGTCTACTTAGTCTAAGGGTACGGCTATTACGGAATAAGACTATGGTAGTAACTGATTAGTGCCGATTATGTTTCTTAAGTTAGTCTTTGTTGTAGTATGACGATATCTTTGTTACTACGTGTTTTTGAGACGAGTGGATTAAATCAGAGTTGAATTTATTTTAAAAAGTACGCTGCGATGGACTCTACGGCAAAAGATCAGCGTAGTTGTGTAAACGCAGCCTCTTGTTCTTGTCACATCGTTCTGCACGATGGCACGGTGTGTAAAAATCTGGGACCGTAGCCCCTAAGCATCCTAAATCATGAATAGCATCCCGAAACTTTACCCATTCTTTCCAAATGTTTTCAAATGAAATTTCAGTCTCATAAATTGCCTGTGTATGATATAACCCATTCCCTTGTCGTTGGATCTCTTTATTTACTAATTGAATCACTTCTCCCAGTCGGTTCACTGAATGTCTAGTCTCCTCTACCGCATCTATTGTATGATTTATGTAACTTGCTTGAACGTCCATATAATGTGTGGTTTCTATTAAATTCTTTTTAAGAATCCCAACATTAGAATTAATTTCCTCGATATCTTCTGAATCGGCTACTCCAAAAAGGAATTTTAATCCCTTCCCAACTATGTCTATTGCTCCTCTTTTTGCTCTTGTACTTCTCCTCATCCAATGATAAGAGTAAATTTATCTATCTAAAGTATTGACTGCCATTCTCAATCCTACACATTCTCTCTTGGTTCTATCTATGCTGCAAAAATCAGTTGTCTCATTTAAACACATGGTTCTTATTTTCTGAGAATTCATTCTCTCTTCTAGATATTGTATAGCTGTCCTAACATTTCTCAATTGGTTCTGGAATTGGTCAGTCGGCACGTCGAATACTACCATCCATCTGGCATTCGATAGTAGAAAATTCCTTTGCTCCAAGAAAGCCACTCCTCCTCGAATTGTTTTCGGTTTTGCTGCGACACTAAAGGCCATTGACAGTAACACTGTCATCTAATAGCAGCCAACACAACCGGTAAGATCGCAACACGCTTGTCATCTGCCGAAGCATCCATCACTACACAAGCGTTCAACAAAATTCATCTACGATTTAATCAACCACTCGAGATGCCGTTAACAAAAGCCGAAGCATTGCAAATTATTTTTGCTAGGAATCTTCGGAAACTTTGAAAGATAAAGAAGATTGTTAAAAGATTCACGAGGAAACCATCCGAGTACGTGCGAATCAACTTTCGATCACGGACACGATGGCCGACACTCTCGCGCCTCCCAAACTCAACACTAACGTGATTACGAGACTACCAAATGTAAGCGTTATAGCGCTTGTGTTCACTTACTCGAGCTGTTGCTGTGTGCCAAGCTGAGCATGCTCCCGGTGAAGCTCGTGTCGTCGTCTGGATATTGCTCGTGGGACGCTTCGGCCAGCGAAAGAGCGCTGAAGCCCAGTCTGACGCTCTCGTCGTCGAACTGCTCGATCTCCCGAGACTGACGTTCGTGCAGAAGTCGGATGCGTTCGGAACGCTCGTGTTGAAACTGGTGAGTTTCTTCGTTCATCTAGGGGTTTCGAGGAAAGAGTTAGGACAAGTTCTAGGGAGAGGTTCTTATCGAGCAAAAATCGAGGGGATGTACGAGGCAAAATGTAGGACAAGGGGACCGTAAAAACTCTTAACTCGATCCGGGAACATTGGTGAAATACCTTTTGTTCGAGATGAGCGCGGCGCACGGACACGCGGTCCTCCAGCTCCCTCTTCTCCCGGCTCCTCTGGGCGTCCGTCTGCATCCGGATTTTGCTCTGGAAGGCGATGAGCAACTCGTACTCCTGCTGCAGCTGTTCCCTCAGCTGACGGGCGTCCACCTCTTGGGACTCGTCCAGGCGGATCTGAAAACGGAAACCGATATTTTAGCGGCCAAGTTCGGAGTCGCAATCAGAAAAAAGCGGAGATGTATCTCACCGACTGCCTCTGCAACATCTCGGCGATGCTCTGCTCGTACTGTTCCCCGAGGATGGCCAACTTGCGCACTTGCTGGTCCTTTAGTTTCTTGATGACGCTCTTCTGGTCTTCCTTGGGTGTCGTCATTAAAAGCTGGCTCTTCAGAGCCTTGTACTGCCGCGTCTGGATTTTGCACGTCTCGCGGAACTGCTTCCGTATTTGGAGTTCCTTTTGCTGATAACGAAAGATTAAAACTTAGGATATATGTCCGCGTTTAACCATTATTCGTGGAACAAAGTTTTCTTTTTACCTTAAGGCTCTTTGGTTGCTGTCTCAATTCCATAATGTGTTTCTTGCGCAGTTCCCTGTCGGCCCTCTGCATGTACTCCTGCTGATTCGTCAGTTCGGTTTGATGCTGCTTGCGTATTTGTTCCTCCCGCAGCTGGTGAACGGTCCTCTGCTGGCGATATTCGAGCTCCTGAGAGAATTCGTGGTGTCGGAGTAACATGGCGTGAGCCTGTTCCAATTGAGCTTGCCGCTTATTTAACTCCTGTTTTAAAATAATAATAATAATTTAAAGGCACATTTCAATTCAATACAATTTATTACCCTGCAATCAGCGTAAGAATGCCTTGTGGCAGGGGAAGTAAATTACCAAACTACAGCACTCCATTGGGAGCGAATCAGCGATCGTTATGTAGTCTCTTGAACATTTTTAGGGGCAGTATCAGAAACGGCACGAGTAGGGTCTTGGGGCGCATGTGCAGCTGAGGTAATGTTTGGTCTTAAATATTGCTCCGACCATCTCAAGAAGAGAAAAGCGAAACGACTTACTTCTCTCAATAAATCCTGTTCTAGTTGATGATACTGCAACAGCTTTCTTCTGCGGAACTTCCTGATTTCCAGTTCCAAGTACTCCTTATGCTCCTTCTGCAGCCGGTTTCCTTGCGCCGCTTGCATCTGCTGCAACCCCTCCTTGTGCGAGCGGAGGGTATCTCCCTTCTGCTTTTTGGGAGTAGTTTCCTCGCTCAGCTCCTGAAGTAAAAACAAACAAACCCAGATTTAGGCTAGGCGCGCACTAGCAATCTTTTCCACTCTTGTTTACACAAGACCTGTTGGTGGCCATGGAAACAGAGGTTTTCGGTAATAAAATCACTCAAAAATAGAACCCGTTGCAATTATTTAGTTGCAAGGATTAACAACTCGGCAGTTCGCGAGCTTCCAATGAAACCAATATGTTTCAAATTGGTGAGGAGATAGTTGCACGAAAAAAGTCACCAGTGCGCGCCCAGTCTAAGATTTCACCGGCGCATGGACCACGGTCTCGTCTCGGCTGCCCACCTTTTTGACTCTGTCGCAATTTAGCTTGTAATCCTTCTTCTGCTGTTGCTGAAACGCCTTCATCTCTTGGTCTTGCTGCTGCTGGATCTGTTTCGCCAGTTTCTTTTCGCAAGCGAGGTTTTGCTTTTGCTAGACGACGGAAGAATACGAACGATTAAGCAGGATTGGAAATGGAAGTTTAACTTGTTTGGAATACCGTCCTACCTTTCTCTCCAATTCCTGCGTGTGTCGCACCTGAAACTTCTCCAATTCCTTAGAAAACTGTTGCAATAGGTTCTCGTATTCCTTATCGAGTTTCTGCTTGTGTTCTTCCATTTCCTGGCGGCATTTCTCCTCGTGCTACGTTCGAGAAATACACTCGTTAGCGGACGTAAACCAATTCAATTTAATTTATTACCCTACAGTCAGCACAAGACTTTAGAACAACCACCATTCCAATTAGACACGCCTTCAATTCGTTAGAACGACCCCCATTCCAATTAGACACGAACATCGATTAAATCCAAAACTCGTACGACTACTCACTTGTATGAGAGCCTTTTGATGTTGCCGTCGCATGCGCTTGTAACCCGACATCTGTTCGTGCATCGCGTTCTCCTGAACGTGCTCCTTTTGCTGGTTAGTGACAATGGTGGTCGTCCTGATGGTCGCAAAGTTGTTTCCACCTTGATCGATGCTGCATATACTTGACGAGGAATGCTGAAATGCCAAAATCAAGAAAAGGTTTTATCGAAATTTGCATTTTGATCGGCAAACCGAAACGAGGGAAACCAACATGTGGCGTTACCCTTAAACTCTGGCCACGAATCGACGGTGGATAGACCATCATATCATCGACCGCCGGTGGAAGACTGTTAGTGCTACTGCCTTGGCTACTGGCGCTGATTCCACCGCTTTGGATACTCTGAGTACTGCTGATGCTGTTCGACTTGCTGCTGTCCCCTCCCGCTTGGTCGTCCTCCTAGAGAGCAAAAATTAGCACGATCGAAAGATGAAGTAGCTTAACGAGGTTTAGAAATCTATACCGTAGAGTCTCCTTCGATTTCAACGGCGCTTCCTTCGTTGTCGTGCGAATCCACCATGAGGATCTTCTTCATTTTTCTATAATTCAGGTTATCCAACTCTCTAACGGCAGCCTTTGTCCTTTGTATAAGGTCTAAGATGATTGTGTGGTTTTTACATTTAGATATAAGTTGATGCTGGAACGATAAAAGTAAAAAATTAGGTAAAACTCCTCGCCGACTACAAATACGACGACTAAGAAGAGACTGACACTAAGAAGCCTCGAAGCGGTCGGCCTATCGATAGGATCCTTTTTTAAACAAAGTTCAACAAAATGCCTGAAGTTGTCGGACCTACGTCGAAAGAACAACACGGCGAGTATTAGGAGAAAATACCGTTTTTAGTTGCGTGAGAAATAGTGGGCTCACCACAAGCTTCCAGCTCCCAGAGTTGGCGAATCGTTCTGCGCAATATGATACAAGGCACTCATAGCATTCATGTTGAAGTACGGAGGTTTTCTTTCGGCTAATTCTATACACGTAATGCCCAGAGACCACACGTCCACTTTACCGTCGTACTGGCCTTCGTCCATCGCCAAGATCACTTCGGGAGCCATCCAGTATGGAGTGCCGACGAACGAGTTGGCCGGACAAATAATGGATGCCGAACCAAAATCGGCTACGAGAAGTGCAAGTTCGATTAACCGCAACTTTAAATCCCGGATGAATTTATCGTTAAGCGACTTACCGAGCTTGACGGTGCCGATTTCTGTCAAAAGGATGTTGCCGGCTTTCACGTCTCGGTGGATCTTTCCCATGGAGTGCAAATATTCCAAGCCGTGGAGCACGTCCTGACAAATGGCAGCTATTTCTTCCTCCCTCAGTGGTTTTTTGTGAACTGCGAAAGTAAAAGGCGTTAGTTAACCTCTAAGAAGTGCGGCAGTACAGCATCGTCTTCCCATATAAAAGCCAACGATCGGTGCAATACCTTCGATGATGTCCGAAGCCGAGCCAAGACAGTATTCCATGACAAGCTGCAGGAGAGAAAGAAACGTAAGGTCGGATTCTCCGAGCTACATTTTGAAATTATCGTGGACATATACGTACCCATGCCGTGTGCTCTTTGAGATAGCATCCTTTGTAATCTATTGTATTCCTGTGTTTTAGCTGACGCAAAAACCGAATCTCCTTAATAATATCTTGCCATTTCTGAAAATAAAATTAAAAAAAAAAGCTCTTGAGATATCGGAGGACCTTGGAAGAATAATAAAGGAGGTACCGCGACATTACGACATTACATACCTCCGTCGACTGCTTGCCCGTGTATGACATCTTTTTGATGGCCACGATCTCCCTCGTACAGGTATTCCTGGCCTGAAAAGACATAACCAAAAAAGTTATCATCAAAGCCGGCCCTTATCCCCATCGATACGCGTTTTACGGAGGCGTGGACCACTTACGTAGTAGACCGCGCCGAAGCTCCCATGGCCGATTTCTCGCAAATCGGCAAATATTTTCTCCGGGTCATCCTTGTCAAAGAGTTCCGAAATCTCCGGATCTTTCAGGTTGCCAGGCCTAAGCGGGGATAACATTAAATGAAAAGTTTAGCGCGACTCGCTTCTAGCGAGGCGTTCGTCTTTAGGGGGTGGGCTTGCCTAGGCAGCGAGGGCATGCTGGAGGAGCGGATCCACACCGAAACGTGCAAAACACTGACACCCAACTTCCCCCTACCGGTGTCTGATGGTGGGAACGGCTGCGAGAAGACGCTTGACCGCAACGTCCTCTTCTAACATGAAGCCGCCCTTACAGTGGAAAACCTGGGGGGTGAAAAAAAAGATACACAATTTCAACAATTATTCCAAACGGCAAGGCGGCATGATGGATTTTAGCACCAGATCGTCCTTAACAAGATTACAGAATTCCACCGATAACAACATAAATGTACCTTTTAAAATCAGAGCAGTTTTCATTCAAGACCGTTACAGCGAGAAACTGGCAATTTGTATTTATATTTCCAAAACCAAAGCTAAACCGATTGACATGCATCCAAACGGCACATATTTGCGGTAAACAAGTGCAAAATATGCAGAGATCAAAAATATTATCAGCGAGGAATCCGGAGATAAATTCTCCAGCGTTATAAAAAAAACCCGATCGAATGCGAGGCCAGATTTCCACATGGCGATGACAATGGAATTTGACAAACCATCTGTCGATAAAAACAAAATGAGATACTTGCGGCACGAATGATCATTAACAAACCTACGCAGGCTCGTGAATTTTTAGTTTCAACACGAAAACCACGTTGCGCTGACGTAATCTAGGTTATTTATAAATAAAATGCCACTGATAACATTGCCGTGATTTTAATCGTCCAGAAGGATGATAATCCGAGTGTATATCCAGAAAAATGATTACCGAGCTAACCTGGAAGATTAAGAACAGAATCTTGACAATCCTAACTATCATGAAACAAGATTATACATATTCGATAGGTCTAAGGCCAGACATTAATTGTGGACCAGAAAGGACACATTAAATTGGCTTATGAAAGGGCCACAAGAGGAATGATTCCAGAGAGCGACAAGAAATAAAGCGGAGAAGCCAAAGATGCAAATTGGTAAACAGAAAAATTCCAGGTAAGTATATCACCGAGTTGGAAAAAACACAGAGTACACGATACCCGACATCGGATTCCCTAGAAACTTAACTTACTTCGGTTGCGACTTGTCACCGCATTTAAACAGGAAATGACAAATCTTAAAAGAACGCGAACACCGAGAAAGAAGTTACCGAAACTCCGATGCGAGGACCTGGTTTCTCTCGTGCCGTTTCTCTTATTTTCTTATCGCCATGAAATGTCGAAATTTCGGGAAGTGCTCCTCTGGACCTATGAGATTCCCATAGTAACTACGACTGAAAATTAAAAAAATATCCTTAATTATTAAAAAAATGAAAGAATTATTAAAAAGCACTGCTCCACGGATTTTGGTTACGCACTCCGGTCAGTCCGAGGACCGGGTCCAACATCGACGTATCTTGAAGTATCGATTGTGTCCTCGTAGACCTGTCCGAGTTTATGATCGGAATCATCGGATATAACGAAATTTTCAGTATCTGTGTATGCACAACTGATTACAGCGGATGCAAACTCCATCACCCGATAAAACGAAATCGACATTATCACGCATATAAAAACGAGGTGCAGCGCTTTATTTTTCGTCTTTGAAAAAAAAAAAGGCTCGGCTCAAGTTATTTCGTCGCTAACGGGACAGTTTTTATATTCAAATTTTTCTGGGAGGTGGCAGTTTCCAAGAATTTATAATTTGTGCGGCAGGATGTGGAAAAGTTGTTACTTATTCGAAGCGAGGAGGATGAGGGTATCCCACTAAAAACCAATCCGTTTTTAAACTCGGCAAACGCACTATCGAGAATTTCTAGACTCAAAAACAAGGAACATAAAATGACAAGAGTTGCCAGACCCAAAATTCAGTCACCCCACCTTTTTTTGATGGTTGTACCTTTTGTTGACTGAAGTAAATTCAGGAGTATACTTTCAAGGTTGAAGCACCGGGAGCACTGACAGCGCCTTTAATGTTTTACAGATATGAATCACCGAACATTTTTTTAAAAGTTTTTTTTGTTGTATTTTCTGGCATTGTTTTCAAAATATTTGCGTGAGAGCCTTAGCCGTGTTTCGGGGGCTTGTCACCGAGTGCTGCACTGACACATTGTATCGTTGAAGCCGTTGGTGGTATCGGAATCTTTCCGGTAGTTGTTGTTGGTTGAGGTTTAAGGACCCAAAGACGACTAAGGATAAAGAGGTCCCAAGACCTATTCCGCAAGCAGACATTCAAGAAATTACATCAGGCCTTGATGTCAGACAACAACAGCGGAAGATTCTCCGGAGCAGCCGGAAGAGTTTGAACATGCGAGACCAAGACTCATGGGCAAGACTTATTCCGCAAGCAGACATTCGAGAAATTACATCGGGCCTTGATGTCAGACTACAAGAGCGGAAGATTCTCTGAAGCAGTCAGAAGACATAGTTGAACATGCGAGACTTATTCCGCAAGCCGACATTCAAGAAATTACATCAGGCCTTGATGTCAGACAACAACAGCGGAAGATTCTCCGGAGCAGCCGGAAGAGTTTGAACATGCGAGACCAAGACTCATGGGCAAGACTTATTCCGCAAGCAGACATTCGAGAAATTACATCGGGCCTTGATGTCAGACTACAAGAGCGGAAGATTCTCTGAAGCAGTCAGAAGACATAGTTGAACATGCGAGACTTATTCCGCAAGCCGACATTCAAGAAATTACATCAGGCATTGATGTCAGACAACAAGAGCGGAAGATTCTCTGGAGCAGCCGGAACAAACATTTGAACTTGATGTCAAGACTCATGGTCAAGACCTTATGGTCAAGACTTATGGGTAAGACTTATTCCGCAAGCTGACATCCATGAAATTACATCGGGCCTTGATGGCAGACTACAACAGCGGCACATTCTCCGGAGCAGTCGGAAGACACAGTTGAACATGTGAGACCAAGACTTACGGGCAAGACCTGTTCCGCAAGCAGACATTCGAGAAATTACATCAGGCCTTGATGCCAGACTATGCTAGCGGCACATTCTCCGGAGCAGTGGGACCAAGTGACCGAGAGACCAGGACTTACGGTTAAACATATCAATACCGCAAGAAGGATACACGGTGGCGTCACCTGCATTCAACGCGGACCCTATCCGTAGAGAAAATGTTGACGATACGCGATCTGGGGCCCACTTGCCAAAAGTCAAGCTGCTAAAGATGCTTCCAGTGGGATTACGCGGTCTTTCGATTGTTCTCGTGACGTGGATTGTTAGAAATCTTGGCAACGTCGGGTTTAGCTATTGATCGCTCCGGCAGATTTCTTATCACGGCCACGGAAGCGTGGCTCTTAATTTCACAGCATCTAGTTTTAATTTCCTCCGCTGCTTAGACGCCCCTCGATTTAGTTGCCGTGGTTGTGGCCTGCGTTCAATATCCCTCGTTGGCAGCCGTATAAATATTTTCAGCCGCTTTTCTTACCTATGCGATAAATTTGGAACAAAATTAAAAGTTTAACCGATCCAAGAAAATATAGTCAGGGTTGCCAGTTTTTTTTATTTATTTTATTTATTTATTTAATAAAATAACACTCAAAGTGTTTTATTGATTGGTCTTGCCTGACTTTTTGCCTGACTTTTTGCCTGACCATTATGCCAATTTTTCTTGACTTTTCCTGACTTCTAAAAATATTTTTCCTGACCATTTTTAAATAACTTGACAAAATTTTAATTATTTTTAAAATTGTACAAAGGCTAGCACAATTTTCGTTTCAAAATTCAATTGTTACACGAGAGAAATTTGATATCTATGATTACACTCCCCAACAGCTACATTAGATTCAAGATTTAAAAATAAAAAAAGAAATATTTTTAATAGTATAAAGCCTTATTTTTTTTTCCTGACCAAATTACTAATTTGCCTGATTTTTCTAGCAAAAAAGATATTTTTTTCTGACATTGTTTTTCTTGCCTGACTTTTCCTGACTTTTTCTGAAACTGGCAACACTGAATATTAAACACGGTCATGTGGCCAAGTACTCTTGCGGCCCTTTTTATATGAAATTTGGACCTGCAACAGGGTTCCCCCACAAATGAAATATTCAACTTCCCTGACTTTTCCCTGGTTTTAAAATTTTTTCCCTGACCAGCTCAAACTGCAGAAAACTTGTATTTTTACTGGAGAAATATTGCATTTTTTCTACTGGAAAGTGGATTTTTCAAGAAAAAAAATCTGATTTTTAATCCCGAAAATTGCAATTTTGCTGCAGAAAATTTGAATTTTTACCACAGAAAAATCAGTTTTTTACTGTATGAAAATCGGATTTTTATTCCCGAAAAATACAATTTTGCAGCAGAAAATTTGTATTTTTACTGAAGAAAACTTGCATTTTTACCACAGGAAATCGGATTTTTAATCCCGTTCAAAAAGTGCAAAAATTACCCTCACTAGAAGAAAGCCTATTAACGGCTAATTACTATTTCCCTCATTTTGTCCAAAGTCCAGCAAATTAATTTAAGCTTTTAAAATTTCAACAATTTTTATAGTAAATTTCCCTGACTTTCTCAAATATTACATTTTCCCCTGACTTTTCCAGGTCTTTCCCAACTTCTCTGACTATTCCAGGTTTTCCAGGTCTGGGGGAACCCTGCTAGTTTTCCTGATCTTCATATTTGTATTTTGCTCGCAGCTCTCCACTTCTGGACGTCAGGCGTTAGGTGTGTCCATTACCCGAGAGCTCGAATTCCTCAGTCAAAAAAAAATGTTGTTCGTGCCCATTTTACTTTTGTGTTTTTTGAGGTTAGCAAAGTGACGACTTGGAAAATGAGAGATGCCAAACTTGGACATTTCAGTCAATTTTGTAATCGTGTTTACAGGAAATTGAGGACATTTGTGTAACCGAAAGTAGGAATATCTGCTGAGAGTTCCCCCAGAAGTACGAATTTCAATTTTAAACAACCAAACTGACTTCTACTTAATTCAGTCATGCTAAACCACCCTCTGGATCACACAATCTCCATATCTCAGGGTTCCCCCACAAAATATTCAACTTCCCTGACTTTTCCAGGTTTTAAAATTTTTTTCCCTGACCAGCTCAAACTGCAGAAAACTTGTA
>JAQGBW010003681.1:0-15635 GCA_034698625.1 Julus scanicus | reverse complement strand
TTTACATGGACGGAGCCCTACCGTCAAATTGCATGCTAAACGTGAATTTAACGCCGAATTTAACCGTTCAACAGAGCTTGCGCACTGGTGTCAACATTAACTGTAAGTGAAACGCACGTTTTTTGCTAAATCTCTCTATTGTCAAATGATCATAAAAATATCCCCAATTGATGACAAGCCGGTATTTGCTTGTTTTAAATACAGTTCATGCGTCATTTTCTACCAATCATTTCAGGGTAAAGAACGGCTGGAATCAATATACTAGTTGAAGTTAGCATGCCAAATGTTTCAAATTTCTGTTCATATTTAACAAAACTGACTTAAGTTATTTATTTATTTTTCTTTCAAAAATACTTATGTAATTTAAGATTGGAATCTCCCTTTTCCCAGTCTGAATTTCGGTTATTTATAAACTGGGTACCAGAATTAGCGCATACTATAACCGCTATCCCAAAGTGGTTACTACATGACAAGTGTAAATTTAGCTATATTTGTTTTGTCGTATCCTATCAAATGCCTTGTGTATCTTTGATTACTTTATATTGTCATAAGTCCAAATATTTCCACAAAAAACTTTCCAAATATGTCTATATTTTAATTGCACTTTACATTACCAAATCACAAAACCAAATTTGATCCTTAACACATCTTTGAAAACCATTTTTTTCTATATTAACATGAATTTGTATTTATTTATTGTACAGTACAGTGGAAACTCGGTTTACGAATGTCTCTGTCTACGAACAATTTTTTCTTTCCAGGACAAAGAACGCATTATTTGGAATTACATAAAATGCAATGGGAAAAATTGATTCGGATCACGAACAGGCTAAATGAACGGATTAAGTTCGTAAGCCGAGGTTCCACTGTATTTAGGGTTTTCTATTGCAAATATGTTTTCTTTTATCAAATGATGTTGGATTTAACAATTTATCCAATACCGATATTGTTGTGCAATATACATTTTGAATCAATCTAAAAATTGCGATACTATAAAGTGGAGACTCGGTTTACGAACACATTTCTCTGGACCACCAATCAAAGGTCCGGGTTTCTACAATTGTGTTACTATCTATAGTTTCAGCAAACATCTTTGTTACTAATAAATTTTACTAAATACAGGTAACATAAAAAAGTCATTAATTGCCATGGGAATAACTGATTCGGTTCACGAACAGGGTCAACGAACGGATTAAGCTGGTAAACCAAGGTTCCACTGTATTTAGGTTTTTCTATTGCAAATACGTTTCCTTTTATCATATGATGTTGGATTTAAAGCCTGCTACACACTGGTGCGTTTGTTGCCGTTTGTGTGCTTTGCGTGGCGCTGCGTGTGCGTTCACGCAGGAAAAACGCGCACAAACGCATCTGACGCGACGGACCCGAAACGTGTATGCTTCAGCATTGCAGTGACGTCACGTTGCATTGCACGACGTTTCCCTGCGTTTGCGCAACGCGACGCACGCAAATGCAGCAGTGTGTAGCAGGCTTAACAATCTATCCAAAATCGATATAGTTATAGACATTTTGAATCAATCTAAAAATTGATGTACTATACAGTTGAGCTTCTTTTAACGAACGTCTCTTTTTACGAACAAATCGGTTTACGAACACCACATATGTTGTTTCGCTTTACGAACGATGCTTCAGTTTACGAACACATTTCTATGGATCACCAATCAAAGGTCTGGGTTTCTGCAATTGTGTTACTAGTTTCAGCAAACATCTTTGGGTACTATGAAGTTATCGGGCCTCAATTTACAGAGGCTATGTATACAATGTCAGATCGGATCCATCATACTGACCTAATTTAACCTATCCTAAACTAGGTTAGGTTAGGTTAGGTCAGTATGATGGATCCGATCTGACATTGTATATATAGCCTCTGTAAATTGAGGACCGATAACTTCATAGTACCCATCTTTGTTACTAATAAATTTTACTAAATACAGGTAACATAAAAAATGTTATTAATTGCAATGGGAATAACTGATTCGGTTCACGAATCAGTTATTAAGTTCGTAAACCGAGGTTCCACTGTAGAATGAATATTTTCTGTCCAATTTTTACAGTACTCAACCGTGCAAAAACAGACTTGGGTGTATGTGATTTATTTAAATAAGGTGCCGGAACTCTTGGAGAATAAGTACGCTCGTAAATTCCTTCTAAACGGATCTCAATAAATACTACGTGGAACCCACAGAAGATCCAACAAACCCATTACAATCTCACTAAACATTACATCGAGCTATAAACAGATCTTATAATAACTTAATTGGATCTCATTATTAACGAGTCGAGTGAATTAGCATAGCAGGTTTCTATTATTAGTCACCAAAGTATGTCCAAGTGGTATCAACTTCAGATGTATCGATTCCAATTACTGAAATAGCAGAGGGCAATGCTGTGCACCTATTTTCGAACGTTGCATGTATTTGTGGCTTATAAAAATAAATTGAGCCAGGTGGTTTTTGACCGAGACCAAGGGAGTAGTAGTACAGAACTCGATCCAAGGTTGGAAACCTCTCGTATTTATCGGGATTGGCATTGTGCCCTTAACGCCAACTACAAACGTCGAAAAGTTAGGGTTAATCCAATTCAAGCGCATTATCTTCTATTCTTAACCAAAGCCTTCATTCCGGATACAAATACTGCGTATGTAGTAGGCCTAACCAAGTACAGAATGTCTCAAGAGAAGTTCTGCGCATACTGATGGTCACCACAGATGGAATATAATAATTTGAATTTTTAACAAAATTCTCAAAGTTTCAAGAGTAAGTTTTGCACATACTGCTGGCCAGCAGAATTGGAATATAAAAAAAATATGAAATTTAACAAATACAACTTTCCGCTTTCTAACTTAGGAGTGATCCATAAATTACGTCACACTTTTTTGCCTCTTTTTAAACACCCCCTTTGTCACAATTGTCGCAAATTTTACTACACCCCATCCATAATTATGTCACAACCCGTCGATTACCCCTCCACCCCTTTCCCCCCAATTATTTTTTAATAATTCCATATTCATTTATAATTTTATCGGAAAGAAAGTTTTTAAGTCACTACAGGACCCAAATCTTTTTTCCCGACTGCATGCTATTCAACATTTCAAATGTTAAAAAATTGAAATAAAATTGTACCGCATATTTTTACCGTTTAAAATAAATTTTGATTGTGTGATGTCACATTACCAAACCACCCCCCCACCCCTTAGACAATTGTCACAAAAAACCAACAACCCACCCACCCCCCTAGGTGTGACATAATTTTTGAATGGCACCTTAAAACTTATTGTTTTATTTTAATCACAAAATTTTACCCAAACTTTCAAGCTTTCAAGGGTAAGTTCACCACATACTGCTGACCAGCAGAATTGGAATATAAAAATATCAAATTTAACAATTTAAAATTTCCGCTTTCTATCTTACCACGGATACAAGTCGGGGCATTGAAGCATATTTCAAGGCTCATCAATTTCATTTTCAAAGACCCTCCCACGACATTTTACGGTTTATTGACAGAAAAAGTTGGTAAACTTAAATAGTATTACCCTAAGCAAGTTAGATGTAGAAAATCTTCCACAACGATCCATAATCCAAAACATGTTATTATCTCTTTTGGAAAACATATTTCGATTTATATGTTTATAGCAATTGACAATTATGAAATTGTAAATGCATGAATACGTCGAAAATGCAGAGGCGGCGTAACTAGGTGCACAGTAAGTTAGTAACCTGACTATTTTAAGTCCTTATATTTGTTTACGCTGAGTATATATAACTCAACAAGCACACAAAAACATGAAAATGTTAACTCCTTAATGGGTTGCTTAAGTAAATAGTTGCATATTTTGAAGCTATAAATGGGCGTCTTTGAGAAAACAATAGTACAGTAGAAACTCGATTATCCGGACTGGGGACCATGGGTCATCTGGATAAGCAAAAATCCGGATAATCGAGTTTCTACTGTATAGGGCAATGTCTGAGCTGCCAGTCAGTGGTTAGTCAATTGACTTTATGACGATCGTAACAAGCCAACAAAAATCGAAATAATTGGAACTCGAAAGGCCCCAAAATGACTTCAAAAATGTACACGAAGGGCCTAACAAAAGTCTACATTTTTGAAGTCGTTTTCGGGGCCCTTTGGGTACATTTTTTTCGATTTGTTTTGGCTATTTATGATCACAAAAACGTCTACTTTCGAATTTTGCAAGAAAAAACTGCAATTTCAAAAGTCGAATTTTCATAGATTTTTAATACCCTTAGTTTTTTTTTAAAAAATGGGTGAAATTCGACTTTTGAAATTGCAGTTTTTTCTTGCAGAATTGGAAAGTAGACGCTATATTACGATCATTAAAAGCCAAAAAAAAAAATCAAAAAATGTACCCGAAGGGCCCCAAAAATGTCTTCAAAAATATGCACTTTTAAACCCTTCGTGTACATTTTTGAGACCATTTTTAGGGACCTTCAGGTACATTTTTTTCAATTTTTTTTTGGCTTTTCATGATCGAAATAACGTCGACTTTCTAATTCTGCAAAATAAAAAAATAAAATAAATAAATAAATGTTGGCTCCGCACGTCTGGATAATTGAGGATCCGGATAATCGAGTTTCTACTGTATATGTATTAGAGTTAGACAAATTGTACTCATGAGCAGGAGTACTGATTACGATTGCAGTGCAATCATGATATTCCATAGTACGAATAGAGTTATGTAATCAGTAATCATATAAAATGAGTATTCAGACTTGGGAAAATTCGACTCATAAGCAGGAGCACTGATTACAAATATATATTGGAATGGTACGCCACAGTGAGTAGAGTAAAAGTAATCAGTAAACATACAAAATGAGCATGAGTAATATTGTAATCAGACTTGGGCAAATTGTAATCATGGATATGAGTATGGCAGATTGTAAAAAAAATCGTTGAGGGCACTCAATGTACTCAAAGTGGTTTTATTCATACTCGAGTACATTGGTACTCATAATTTCTGTTAACGTGGACATTTTAATCGCCCATTGTACTCATACGTTTTCAGTACAGTTGCATTCAATTATTTTTGTACTCATACGTTTTGAGTTCAGTTGCAATTTAATTATTCTTGTACTCATACCTATTCAGTACAAAATTCTGTAGACAAAATGATTCATTCACAGATTAATTGCAACACAGGTCTTCAAATATGCAATGAGCTTCTAATAGTTTTCCATAATTCAATATAGATGGCGCTCCAAGAATGCAACACAAACTTCAGGAATCATTTTGTGATGCTCAAGCAAACTGAAATAAACTTCAGTATAAACTACTAAACAAAGCAATTTAAAGTAAGAATTCGCTACATTGTACATCATTATATCAAACCACGTGGTCTGGGACATTAGAAATCAAGACTGATAGTTTAGGGCATGCCTCCAAGTCATGCACGAACCGGAATTTGGCGTATGGCACGTATTTTGACTATAAAATAAATCCAGAGCAGCTGGCAACATCTAGCTGGGAAATAAACACTATTTAGAGTTTGTCACCACCAAGAGTAGTTTCAGATCAAGTCATCACATGATAAACAAATGAAGCTGGATGCACGGACAAGTGCTACACGATCGAGTGAAAATGAACAGAAAAAGCGTTAATACAAAAAAATAAAAAAAACAACTCCAGGACCATGGAAACTGAATCGGGGAAACATGGTACACCCAACTATATTTGGCAACTTTAAAAATCAGCTAAAATCGAAAAACAAGTTGGATAACACGTTTCCTTTACGATATTTCTGTCAGGGATCATCCATAAATCACGAGTGTTAATTCAGCCTGTCACAATCCCCTTCGTGTATAAGGTAGTGTCTATTTATAAAAATCCAAAATAACGAGAATTTATCTGTCATATCACCACTTTCTCCAAAAATTGCCATTTCACTAAAGCCTAATGTTTCAGGAATGAGGGCATGTGGGCTTTACATGGAGTCTAGTGCATTTTTGGGAGATACAAAAATCAAGGATTCCAATGTTCATCCCTTAAATCCTATAACAATTTGACGATGAATTTCAGGTAATGTGCCTTTTGTAGGCTAAATGTCCGTTTTATCGATTGCAGATATCCGGGCAAAGGGGCCATGGCTCATTCAACGGCTATCTGAAGCGGTTCAACCTGACACCTGGAGATGGCAGCTGCCATGTGACCACGAGGAGGATACCTTCAACCACATTCTGTTCGACTGTCCCCTGCCCATATGTATGATCATACGCGACAGGCTCCATGAGTCATGACTTAGTCGCCTTGAAGGAATCCAACCTGACAAGACGCCCAGAGACAATGTGCCAGCAGTTTTTGCCTCGTTTTCTAACTTTTGCAAGTCAAGTTGTGTTCAACTATGACCAACCCTAAAGTCCTCCGTTGTGCTTTTTATTACTGGTCGCCCTGCTTAGACGATGTGTGTACACTGTACAACGATATGGGGCCGGAGGCCATTGTCACGATTCCCTGGGGCTGGGGATCATTGTATGATTTGTGGTATGTCAGGAATGTGTAATTAGGAGCAGGGCAAGGGTATGAATGTTAATTATGTTGCGCAAGTATGATAATGGGGATTTGGTGTTGCGTAAGGGAGAGGAATGTTCTAGAAGGATCTACATTCCTGCTGCCCAGGTTGCCACCAGGGGGGTGGAAAGTGTATATAAAGGAAACCTGGGCCAGCAGAAGAAGAGTTCAGACCTGAAGACCTGACCAGGCTGGTCAGCCTTGTTACTTACTTGTAGTTATGCTGTTTGTAAGTCCTGCGAGTTGGCAGGCACATTGTCAACGTGGATGTTATGCTGATTAAACAGTTCGAACCTACCCTTGTGACTGAATTGTGGTTCTTACTCCAACGGTCTGTAGTCGAGATCGTTACTTATGTTATTTATGTGTTTGATGTGGGAGTAGAGGGGACCATTATCCAAAAGGCAGGTTTGTTGGTGGCTCCGTTAGCACTTTGATGATGTTCTGCACGAGCACATTTAACAAGAATTTCGTTCTAATAATCGTTATTCTGGTTTCAAATTTAGGTAGAGAAAGCTAAATTGTGATCAAAATTAATCGTTTAGCTTAACTCCTGGTTTGTCACATGGTACAGTCAAACAACTCCTGGAAAATACCACAACACCACTTGGAATTTCGTGCAATTTTGCACACCACCTGCCAACGAGAAATTTGGGTAAAGTATACTTTACGTCATTATCAAGATAACCCGAACGGTTCGACAGTTTGCATGGGAACTTGTATTTTTGAGTAGCACTCACCGAGACCAGCTGCGGGAAAAAAAAACGGAATGTTCCACGTGTCTCTAATCTCAAGTAATGTGTTTTTGAGTTTTGGGTTCTTATGTGTTAATTCATCGGCAAGCCAAGTATGGCATGTCAAACCCCACATAATCACACACGTTAAATGATATAAAAAAAGAAAGTATGTCATGTTAGGTGTGGTGTGGTGTATTGTGGGATTATGTTGTTTTTGACATGCCATAACTCACGTAAAGTATATTTTAGCCAAAAATTTACATGTATCGCCAATACCAAGACACTGATGAAACATTTGCTGATGATGCCTCCACATCACAACCTGCTGTCACTTGGACACAATTATGCTTGACCATGGCACCATGCATACCAAAGATCTTGTTAAGTCAGATCATCTCTGTTTGACCAAATGCAATGTCAGCAATGCCTGAAGCAGGAATTCTCAGACAATTTTGTATCTCCTGGAGCAGATACCAGATCGCTTCCAGATTTTGAAATGGATATCTCACTGAAGAAAGCCCAACAGGTTAACTGCTAACAGTACTGCGTTTCATACATGGTCTTGCATTTTTACCTAATGTGGGGCATCATGACTGACATGAGAAGCGTTCTAGTGTTCGTGAGAAGCAGTATTGGTTACTTTCTTGGATTGGCGGGTAATGTGAAATGTCTCAAGGAACATTATTAATTGAACAACCCTTGTATTGTGAGAACCTGGGTTAAGGTTTTCTGTCCCGGAATGTGATTGGGCACAGGGAATGTGGCGCGACCGCAATGGGGAATGTCGCTGGGGTCAAGGGTTGTAACCCTCTCTGCATTCCCAAGCTAACCGGCATTCCATACGAGGTTTGCTGAGAAGCTTGAGGATGCAGAGAGGGCAGTTCGGGTCAGGCAGTGAACCAGGTCGGTCAGTTTCGGGGCTTGCAGGTTGCAGCTCGCGAGTTTGTGTTGCCCTTTTTGATGTTCTGTAGCACCCTTTAAACATTGGTGAATAAATGTTTTCAACCCCAAGTTACGAGTCGCGGTGATTTCCTATCGTTATACGCGAACTTACTATGACAGTATATAGGGCCATACAAATACATGTCATTTTTTCACATTACATGTAAACTACACTGTATATTCAACAATGTGAAAATAACTTGACCATACCTTGTTTTCAGATGTCTTCAACACCCAATCCAATCTGTTGACAATCGAGGGAGGAGCTTAGGTTCCTTTCGATCCAGGGAATCGAACCCATGTGATTCCGAGGATGAACGCTAGACCAATGGTAGTCGAGCAATGGAGGCCACATGGGGGCGCTGTGGGTTACGGATACGCACTCGTGGGATACAACGTAACCCATTGAACACTGGTCTAACACAGGATCCATGAGCTACGGTGCACTGATGGTTAGGATTGGGCGTCTGAGTATTCGCAAGTTGATTATAGTCAAAGTTCAGAAAGCTAAATCATGTCTATCGTTTCTCATCATCTGAAAATGGAACAAATGGTAACACACCGATTAATACAAATATACATGTATACAGTTAGAATTCTGATAAGTACAACCGTGGGTTAGATGTCAAATCTTAATTCTCAATATAACACACCCAAACTCCAAACAGGATGGTCAATAATAAGCAATTATGTGTTTCAACTATTAAGTTCTTTTTGGATTTTATTTCATTTAATTACATGTTTATTTGTAAAAGCAAATAGTGGTTACTTGTTTGGTCAACCAAATCCATTACAGAATTCCCACATTTTTTTGAGAATGAAATTCCCTGACTTTCCAGGTTTTTCAATGAAATTTTTGAATTTTTTCATGACTATGATAAAAACTAAATCGCATTTCCATTTGAAAGTATGAAAATCTGTGATAAAAGATTCCAAAGATTGGAAAGTTGAATGGAAGCATGTTTTCCAATCATGGATTAACAAGTTTATGACATGTTTTTGTCAGCATAGTCTTGGCCAGAAATATTCCAGGACAAATGTGAAAAGCTCCCTGACTTTCCATGTCTCTTCCATGACTTTCATAAATTCTTTGACATTCCAAGTTGTGAGAACCCTGCATTACATGTACATAAAATGCTCACATCAAATCTTAAAATAAAGTCCTGCAAAGCTGTTTGCTAGTCTATTGCATCAAATTTAGAAACTTTCCATTCGAAATCCTACGAAAACATATATGAAGCCATGGCCCCACGTGATTGCCACTTTGATTTTTTAAGGTTTTAATAGGTAACCGAAAACTGGCCTCAATCCAACATTTAACAAAGTTCTTCAAACGACAAAACAAAAAATTCATTCCACATCTGATGATTTACAAACAGACACCGACAATTTATCTACTGTAAATTCGAAAATATTTCCATCATTTCGCATTACTTGGCCAAATGTGGGGGTCATACACGTGCTTTTTTCAGGTTAAAATCCTACAGCTTGTTTAATGCGACATTAATTCCTAAGTCATTATCCAGGTTTTCAAAGTTTCCTAACATGTATCGCACACATTTGTAGTTTTAAAATATCTTGAAATTCCCCGAGCCTCTTACTTGAGTATAACACCTCACCAAGTCTCGGCCCTCCCCCACCATTAATAATTAAATAAATCCATAGAAAAGTAGTTATTAACTACTTGATAATCGATAAGCAACGCTACATAAACTGCTTTAATGCTTGGAATATTAACTAGACAAAATACATTAAATATAAAGCACGTGAGCCCATTTTTAGATCTCCCCCCACCCCCAATATTCATCACAGATTAACGCTTATTTGAAACTGACACACAAGTGAAGAGAATGCACCACAGATGGCGCTGGTATTCTTTAGTGAGCCCCATTATTACTGCAATCATCACACTGCTGAAAGTGAAGATAGTAGCCCGAACCGAAGCAGCTAAAATGGGGCATAGTCCACCAGGGGGTGCTGAACCGAAATAAGATAAGGCACACAAAAAGGACTTCCCCGAAATTTCTTCAAAATTTGACCCCTACCCCCTTTCGACACGGTGTCCATATTATTTCAGCTCCCACAAATATTGACTGCCCTCCCCCCTCACTGATAGACGTCCGAATATTTGTATTGTGTCCAGCAAATTTGCTAGAAAAAATTCAAACTTATTTCAAAGCCCATACTATAAATTTCCAACAACCATCTTGCTACCAATTCCAAGATATTTTTTTTTCCAGATTTTTCTGATTAACAGAAATTTCCTGATCTAAAATAGAAAATTCCAGTATAAAACTGGTGTTTAAAACAAATTTTAAGCATAATTCCCAAGGTTTTAAAAATTGAAGCAAATTAGGGAATGTGACATTTCTTCTGGTTTTTAAATCCCCCCTTTCCCTGACCTATCATACTGAATTAAACAAAACAAAAAAAACTGAAAAAATACCGGGGGGACTTCCACCCCCTCTCGAGGGGTCTTTAAGGTGCTACAATCAACACCGGACCTCGGTTTAAACTCATCCGAAAGAGCCGCCACTTTGGGAATTCCTCCCATCCGTAAAATTCCCACCGACCTCGACCTGGGAGCGAACCCAGCCAGGCCTGACGAGAGAGGAAGGGGGAGTAATACCCCGGGCCCGGGATTTTTAGTGTGAAAAAATTGTAAATGTTGAAAATGAGCTTTTGAAAATGTCATGAAAACTGAAAAACGCAATTTTTCTATGGAAAAAACAGAATTTTTCCAAATTTTGCTACATGGTAAAAACGAAATTTTTCTAAATTTTGCTATGGTAAAAACGAAATTTTTCTAAATTTTTCTAAGGTTAAAACAAAATTTTTCTATGGTAAAAACGAATTTTTTCTAAATTTTGCTATGGTAAAAACGAATTTTTTCTAAATTTTGCAATGGTAAAAACGAAATTTTTCTAAATTTTGCTATGGTAAAACGACATTTTTAAAAATTTTGCTTTGGTAAAAACGAAATTGTTCTAAATTTTGCTTTGGTAAAAACGCAATTTTGCTATGGTAAAATCGCAATTTTTCAGCATTTCTTCTATGGTAGAAACGCAATTTTTCTAAATTTTGCTATGGTAAAAACGAAATTTTTCTAAATTTTGCTATGGTGAAATCGCAATTTTTCTACGTTAAAAACGCAATTTTTCTGCATTTCTTCTATGGTAAAAATGCAATTTTTCTAAATTGTTTCTATGGTATAAACGAGGACAATCAATCACCCCCCCCCCCAGCCCGAAATGTGATGACATATACGGCCTTGCCCTCCTCCCTTTCCCCAGGATCTGGCTCTCGGCTTCCCCTGTTACCCAGCAGCCCCTAATGGGAAGTGCACATACATGGACATAACAAAATGGATGTCCATAATGGCTTTTCCCCCCTGTCCACTTCGTGCCCACCTGTCCACTTCGTGCCCACCTGTCAGCAGACGCCCTACCTCTACTCTCAAGGCCGGACGTCCTTTTTGAATGGCCCCTAACAGATTTAAAGCCGCCACTTTTGCAGGGCGCTTGTAGGGTACAGATCTATTCACCTTTCCCTATTCATCACGAGCAAACTCTGTGGAAAACATGCCCAGATGGGAACAAACACGGCGCGACCCGGCTCCATCCTTCAGAGCGCGCCCTAGTGAACGAACTCGGAACGGGTTAAGGCCCGAGTAGAAGTTTCAGACTCCCAGAAATTTTTCGGTTAATTTGGGTACGGGGGCCGTCGACAATGAGGGCTTAATTAGGCAGCCCGTCCCCGCCAAGAGGACACATGTTTACTTGGCTGGTAAAGGTAACACGCATATCCTAGCCAAGGTCGAGCTCTAGGTTAATCCTAGTTAGGATGCGCATCTGGCGGCGTTAACCAGGCCGTTACCCCTGCCGTGCGCTTCAAAGGTGGGCACGGCAAGGCGGCGGAGGCGGCGACGCGGGGCCACGTGCGCCCGGCGTGTGCGGGATGCTTACCCCCGGCTCCGGCCCGGAGTTAGTGCACTCGTTCGCCACCAACAACCCGATTCAAGGTCTGGCGCGGTGCCCGCCGCAACCACCGGAGCGAATTCGTCCTGCCACGTAAACACCGGTACCGGAAGTGATGACGCGGCGCCCGGCGGACCAAGCCAGAACCATCCAGAGTGATGGGTAGGGTATAGGGGGCCATTCAAAAATTATGTCACACCTAAAGGGGTAGGTGGGTTGTCTGTGTTTTGTGACCAAGGGGTGGGGGTGGTTCAGTAATGTGACATCACACAATCAAAATTTATTTCAAACGGTAAAAACATGCGATAATTTTTTTTTAATTTTTTTAACATTTTAAATTTTGAATAGCAGTCGGGAAAAAAGATGGCTATAATTCGTTTTAGGTAAATTTGTGAAATATTCTTAAAACGCCGATTTCAGGGTTTTAGACGTTTGGAAATATCACGAGAAAGTCGAAAATAGGCGTGGAGACTTGCGGAAAAAAATACAAAATAAAATAGCGACTATTTTAAGGTTGAAAAAATGCATATATTAACCTAGCGCAATATCGAATGCGACCTCCCAACATGGCGGCGATGGCTATAATTCGGTTTTAATATAGGTAAATTTTTAAAATTGTCTGAAAACGTCGATTTTAGGTTAGGTTAGGTTAGGTTAGGTTAGGTTGCCGCCATGTTGGGAGGTCGCATTCGATATTGCGCTAGGCTAATATAAACATTTTTTCAACCTTAAAATAGTCGCTATTTTATTTTGTATTTTTTCTGCAAGTCTCCACGCCTATTTTCGACTTTCTCATGATATTTCCCAACGTCTAAAACCCTGAAATCGGCGTTTTAAGAATATTTGACAAATTTACCTAAAACGAATTTATTCCAAAAAGATTTTGGTCCTGAAGTGACATAAAACTTTCTTCCCGATTGCTACTCATCAATCATCATAGCAATCTATTATTTAATATAATGTTATTAATATCAACATTATTTTCATTGATTTAACAAACAAAATTATAAAATTATTAAAAAAAATAATTGGGGGGAGGGCGGTAATCGACGGGTTGTGACATCATTATGGATGAGGTGTAGAAAAATTTGTGACAATTGTGACAAAGAGGTGGGGGGGGGGAGTGCTTAAAAACAGGCAAAAAAGTGTGACAATTTATGGATCACCCCATAGGGCATATTGGAGTCCCCGTGACGGCCCCAGGCCATGCGCAAATTTACACCACGCATGTGTTATATATAGGTACACTTCCCATAACGGGCCATTCAAAAAGGACGTCCTCAAGAGGGGGACGTCCAATATTTATGGTATTTTTCGTTTTTTTGGATTTTCTGTTTCAGTTTTAAGAGGGATCACAACCCTATCCTTTTAAATGGGTCGGACTTGCGAAGATACTCACAGTTGAATGAGGGAGGTTTGGGTGGGGGTGAGAATTGTTTGGGGTGGATTGATGGATCAGCAAGTACATCATATTGTTGTTTTTCACTTTGAAATAGTAGATTTAAAAAAAAAATATTATACAAGTTTGAAAAATGTTCGTTATTTTGCACACGCTGCCAGCAGGTGGCAGCATGGGATAGGCAAGTTGTGAGTGGAAAAATTAAAATAATAATTTAATTTAAAAAAAATCTAACTATTTTAACGTGAATAATGATACGATCAGTACCTTGCTGATTTATAAAGCTATTTTAAACAATTTTTATTTTTATTTAATCTTTTTTTGTTTGACTGTGAGTGACGTTGCAAATTTTCCCATTGAAAGGGATAGGTTTGTAATCACCCTTAAAGGTCAGTGAAAGGGGAAATGGACATCAGAAGAAATATGTCATTAGTCTAAAATGTATATGAATTTTTAAAAACCTCGGGAAAGTCGGATTTATGCCCAACTTTGTGTTAAACACCAATTTTATGCTGGAATTTTCCTTTAAGGTTAGGAAATTTTTGGTAATCAGAAAAATCTTGAAAAATGTCGTGGAACATGGCAGTGAGACGAGTGCTTGGAAATTTATAGGATGGCACCCTTTGTAAATTTCAACAAATTTTCTGGACACCCTACTATTAAAAAAAATTAAGGGCGTCTATGAGGGGAGGAGTGGTCTGTGGAAAGTCGGGAATTATGCCTACATTTGTGTTAAACACCAGTTTTAAGCTGGAATTTCCCTTTGAGGTCAAAAAACTTCCTTTAATAAAAAAAAGCTGGAAAAATTTTGGGGAATAGATAGCGAGCAGGGTGCTTGAAAATTAATAGTATTGGACTATGTAATGTATGTTCCAACAAATTTGCTGAACACATTACATTTTTCAAAAAAATTAAGGACTCTTTGAGAGAGGAGGAGGAGGGGAGAGGGGAGTTTAGGGGAAAATGGACACCGTGTGGACAGAGGGAAATTATTTTTTTGGAAAAAATTTCGGGGACGTCCTTTTTGAATGGCCCCTGATGATGTCTAAGTCGCTAATGACGTATATATAGGAGCATTCTTCTGAAATGATTGGGTTCGACCCCTTACCATATGGCATTTATTTGCTACTGTAGGGTACTGAGTTGAATTGATTACGTCATATATTCATACTATAAAAATAATATACTGTATATCCATATACAGTACCTACAATCATATGTCTAACTTCAAGTGGTTAAGAATCGGTGACCTTCTGACCTGTTATAGCACCGCCATCAGCGACCATGGCATTTCGCCACACGCAGGCAGTTATCGATTTTTGATCAAATTGGCTGCTGTTTAATTAAAAATCGCATTAAGGCACGATTAGCAGCACGTAGAATGGTTACACGGATTAAATTACTCATTAAAAACTTAAATCCTATAAACTGATCGCTGTTGAATACAATTGTTGGAAACTCAATAAAACTTAAAACTGGCGTCATCGATATCCTTCATATTTAGTTATCGTGTTAGATTTGAGCTGTAGACTTAAAGAGGCTCAGTAACTCATCGAAAATCGAAAGTTAGCAGAAGCAGGTTTCATTCCATAAATTAGTCCTGTCAAAATGATTCAGAATAAGAACATATGTTCACTGTTCATGTACCGTACTAAAAGAAAACTAATACTGTTCACTGCAATAAAAGCTTTATGATGGTATGGTTATCATGGAAGATTCTACCACTA
The DNA here is from genome assembly GCA_034698625.1 of Julus scanicus. Taxonomy (NCBI): domain Eukaryota; kingdom Metazoa; phylum Arthropoda; class Diplopoda; order Julida; family Julidae; genus Julus; species Julus scanicus. Next base: position 313 of record JAQGBW010003681.1, on the reverse strand, counting down.
ATCTCTGTAGATTTTTAATTATCTACCATTTTTTTGGCCTTCCATTTAATAAATGGACATCATAACACCTTCCATTCCATCCCTGCATGGACCATTTCTCCCAAAATTACATTGTCTTTTAATAAAGTCTGACCTTAATCAATTTCGTCCATTCCCCTAACCAAATCGTCTGCTCACTGTAACATGGGGCAATGTGAGACAGTAACATTGTTAAATAGTTTTCTGTTGATATTGTCTTAACGGGGGTTTGAAACCCTATCCTTTTCAATGGGTAAATTTGCAACGACACTCACCGACAAACAAAAAGAGATTA
>JAQGBW010003680.1:0-15638 GCA_034698625.1 Julus scanicus | reverse complement strand
TTAAGAAAACTTTTTTGTTGACTTCTGAGAATTGATAACAGTCTCATTGCTGAACAAGTAATTGCGCGTGATATGGGTAAAAGTTTTTAATAGTTTAATTTGCTTTTGTTGTTATCCTTGCATTAAAGGTGAAGCTAGATAAGGACAAAGAATCTTGTTAAATAAAAGGTTCCATATATTGAACACTTTATCAAAGGTTTCATATATTCCACACTTCATAAAAGGTTAGGTTTATTCCACATATCATCAAAGAATCCATGTATTCCACATATCATCAAAGGTTCCATTTATCCCACACTTCATCAAAGATTCTATGTATTCCATATTTCATCAAAGGTTCCATTCATTCCACACTTCATCAAAGATTCTATGTATTCCACAATCCATCAAAGGTTCCATTTATTCCACACTTCCTCAAAGGTTCCATGTATTCCACACTTCATCAAAGGTTCCATTTCTTCAAAACTTCATCAAACTGGTTCAATTTATTCCACACTTAATCAAAGGTTCCAATTATTCCACACTTCATCAAAGGTTCCATTTATTCCACACTTCCTCAAAGGTTCCATTTATTACACACTTCATCACAAGTTCCATTTATTCAACACGTTTCGTTGACGTGGACTTTAGGAAAAAATCATAGAAACCACAAGGATTTTAGCGGGATTTTTTTAGAGTAACTTTTGTAATTTGTCCGAAACACCTGTAGTTAGTGACCGGATAGGTCAATTTTGCCCCCGAATGTTCAATTTTGAAATGACCGAAATCTGTGACTCTATAGAAACGTAGTTATTAATCGTTATGTCAAATAACTACTTATTAAAGATATGAAATTTGATTTGTAGTTGTTGTTTTTATCGTTGGCAAATCCTTAATTGATTAATGGCTCTTAAATAACCTACATTAAATAGATTGAAGCGTATTGTTTTCTATTTGTTAATTGTTAATTGCTAAAAAACAAAGACAACTTAATTGAAAGCTGATTCTCAACATTAAGATAAGCAATTGATCCGCATTGCGTGATTTCAATACAAAATTCAATTAAAGCCTGACAATGTTTTGATTGATCGAAATACGTTGCATTTCCTGATTCAAAGAAAATAATTAAATGTAGGCCAATATTTAATTAAAATAAATCCACGTGTGAAGCCCAGAGTTAAGACTAATTAAGACTAGTTTTCTTGGTTAAATTAAATAGACATAAAATTTTAATCGGCGTTAAACCAAGCTTTAATCAAGGATTTTAATTGCTGTTTTTTCAGTTTTTAAATTATTAATATGATTATTAGATCTTTAAAATCGAATAAATTACAATTGCAGTGATTGAGTACATTGAATGAATTTGAGTAACGAGTAAAAGAGTACTGGGTACAATGAGTAATTCGACATAAAACGCATGCCAGTATAAGTAATTATAAATTCCTTAGACCATTAATTGATGAAAGGGCATTTAGTGCAATTTGGTGTAAAATGTTGTTTTGCATTTTGAAATGCATTTTGTATGTGAATAATTAGCATAATTTGAGATGTTTTGCTGTTCTGTGAGAGGTTTCTGACTTTCTATGCCTTTGAAAATTGATTTTTGTGCTGAATGCAGCAAAGGCGCTCCAGACAAAAGCTTTTTGGGCTTATGGCTCGAGTAGAACTTAAAGACGATGTTTATAACAAAATTCAGATTTTTTAAATCTTGTTGATTAAAAAAATCTGAATTGAAAACAACACTTTTTTCACAACGAGTAATTTGTACAGCAATTTCAAACATGAATAATGCATTTAAATTTGTTTGCGAAATGTGTTATCCTGTTGATAGATTTTCAGCCAGCTGAAAGAAAGGAGCGCAAATTGGTAATAATTAGAGCACGGTGACTGATGTAATCAGTACTGAATAAAATCGCTCAATTTTCGTCATGCTTTTCAACACCCAAAAATTACGGAAAATTAATGATGCCAGAAAATATTGATAACGCTGTCTGGATTGATTGGCACCAATGAAGTCTTAACAAAAAAAACCTGAAAAAATGTTTTGTATAACAGAATCGTAATTGGGGATGGAGTGCACAAAACTTGAGCAAATTTGATTGGTATAGTCTGTTAGGGCCTATGAAGGAATATTGTTAAGGGCACCACAAAGTACACTTATAGCCATTTCTGGACATATACATGACTTGAATTGGTCATTTTAAAGCTAAGCATGGTACAAAATCGCTAAATTAAAAAAGGACATCCTCAAGATAGGGGTAGGAGGGGGAGGGGTATACTGGCATGTGGAAACCATGAGGACAAGGAAGGATGGGGGGGAAAGGGGAGGTCATTATGGACATCAGCTAATGATGGTATTTTTCAGTTTTTGGATTTTCTGTTTAATTAAATTGGAAAGGTCAGTAAAATGGGAAATGGACACCAGAAATAATGTGTCCCCAGTCCCATATCTATATATGTATACTTGAATTTTTAAAAACTGTGAAAGTAAAAAATTATGCCTAACTTTGTGCCAAACACCACTTTTATGCTGGAATTTCCCTTAGAGGTCAGGAAATTGCCGTTAATCAGAAAAAATTGTAAAAAATGTCATCGAAATGGGAGCTTGGAAATTTATAGGATGAGCCTTATTGTTCCAAAACATTTTCTGCACACCCTACTTTAAAAAAACTATGAAGAACGTCTATTAGGGAAGGGGGGGAAGGAAAAGAGGATCTGGGCTAAAACGGACATCATTTGAACGGGGGGTAGAGGGGGAGTCTGGGCGGAAACGGACACCATGTGCTCAGGGGGAGGGGAAATTTTTGAAGAAATTTCGAGGACGTCCTTTTTGAATGACCCCTTACAGTTTGACCATTTAAGGACATTCGGACATTTTCTGATATGATTACATATTACCATATATGCATTTCCCCCATATATAATTTTTTTTCTCCATCCTGAACGTCTCATTTTAAATAATTAAATCACAGAATTATTTAAGTGCTGTAAAACTTATCAAAATGTACAAAAAAGCCCTACAAGAAGACCATTAATATTTTCGGCAATCCTTTTTGATTTTGAAGTAAAAGGTGGTTATGTTCGTTGAAAGCATCATTTTGAGTTGATTATCTAGAAGACAGCATAAGTTATTTCTAAGATTAAAATCTTTCCATCATGAAAAGTTTTCAAAGCTGAGTTGTAATCGTCGTCGACGTGATTTATTTAGTTTTTATCGCGAAACTGACGATGCGAAAAAGATGAAATGACGTTGAAAGTGCATATCAGGAGTCCATCTTGATACTCGTTTGCAGCTGTGGAGCCTAGTCTATAATCTAGTTCATGAAACACTCATTTTGGCAAAAATAATTGTTTTGCTTTTTTATGAAAACGGTTGTATTGCGTGTTCTGGGTTGTATGCATTAACGACTGTTTCACGAGGACAACTCGTTCATATTTCAAATATCACTCGCTTTTAACAGGAACTTAGTAGACTTTTGATAAGACTGATGTGCAATCAAGTTAAACTAATTGAGTCCTTGTGGCGCCATCTCTCGACTGTATCTCTACTAATGTTCAAAGTTTTTCCTTAGGTGCCACTAACGCTCACAGATGGCGCTCAATGTAGCTTGGATTTTAATAACAACGAAATTTACAGATTTTAATAAAAATGATGATGTAAGAAATATTAGTGGAGGACTGGTCAGTATGTTAGCTTGCCTGTTGGCAAGTGGGCCCCTGATGAAGTGGGCCCCTGATGAAGTGGGCCCCTGATGAAGTGGGCCCCTGATGAAGTGGGCCCCTGATGAAGTGAGCCCCTGATGAAGTGGGCCCCTGATGAAGTGGGCCCCTGATGAAGTGAACCCCTGATGAAGTGGGCCCCTGATGAAGTGGGTCCCTGATAAAGTGGGCCCCTGATAAAGTGAACCCCTGATGAAGTGGGCCCCTGATGAAGTGGGTCCCTGATAAAGTGGGCCCCTGATGAAGTAAGCCTCTAATAAAGTGGGCCCTTAAATTTCTAATTAAAATTTTCAAATCTGAATTTTTATTTATTATATATTCTATACTGCCAGTAATATTTAGAATATATGTATACTGCAGATATTAAAATATCTAATGTTTTTGGGGCCCACATGACATTGGGCAAGCTTTCTACATATTACCAAATATATGGGACAAGATATGGCAAAAACAGAATACACAACTTTAGATAGAGGTAATATTTCTAAAACATTCATCACTCAAAATTAATTATAATTTATGTCTAAAACAGTCTTCTTTAAATTATGGTAGACTCGCTAAAATTTCGATGGCAACGCAATGCCAACTTTAAATATGTGAAGACGAAATAATTAAAAAACATGTCTGCAATTTGCACCACTAAAGCCTAGTTAATAATGAAGTTTTAATGAAGATGAAGATAACTGTCGAAATTGTGCATTTTGCAAACTTTAATTGTTTCATTAAGTACTATTGCTCTAGCTTTATGACCACATTCTTGGTCATCACGTCATCGAATTCTATTATGCTAGAAGTCATTTACGCGCATTGTTATGAAAAATTCTGACAAACTATAAAGTATTTTTAAAGATAAGTATAAGGCAAAAAACCTGTAATTGCATTTTTGATGTTCTCATGAATTGCAAAGAATTTTAATAGTGTGCTTACTTACACGTTGCCTAATGTATGGCAATCACGCATTGCAGACGTATTATGCAATGAAGACGTCCTACAAGGGGGTATATTTCATAATTCTAGGATGGAAAAAATATATAGGGCCATATGTACCATATTACATATAATTTGCAGAATGCTGTTTTCCATATTTATCTAAAAACATATATGACCATATATGACGTTTTATGATCAAGTATGGAATAAAACATTTGTCTTGTATGTAAGTTATTTCTCGAAATACACTACATGGCCCTTAACTTTTTCCACCTGGGTATACTTAGATATGGTTTGTATGAGTACGAAGGTGAACAAATTATATACAGGAAATTCCATATATGGACACATCAGACAGGGGCATGTATGGAAATTTATGCACATATATTTCATTTATTTCTATATAATGCCAGTAAATTTCTAAATAAGACTACACATTCACGGATATGTCCATTCATGTACTTACATTCATAAGTCTTACTACAAATTATACTTTTGAGAAATATTACAAATCCATGTTTTCTTCCATGTACAGACATCAAACGCCTTGTATATATGGTCATACAATTTTTCTGACATACTGTATATGGAAATATCATATATGGCCCTATATTGTCATGTATATTAATCATTTTTTCCCTGGAAGTATAAAAATCAGTATATGAAGCATGTATGATAATATTTGTTATAAAAACTGATAATTTATGTATTGTTTTAAGGCACACCAGTAATTTGTACTATTCTATGAAAAAATCACAAATGAAAATATTTCAATATAGTTTAAAAATTCATATGAAATATATAAAACGGTTACAAAAATGCTTGAATAGCCAAACTATATCGCTCGTTTTGAAGAAATCAAAGTCAGAAATTCATTTTTATACCGTTTTTGTGCCCTGTCACAATGCGCATATCCGAGTATAATTTTCTTTGAAAGAAGATGGCTAGGCAATGGGCCTACATGCATACTTATTTGCCTTTTGGGATTTTTGGAAATGAATTATGGATAGGGTTGGGTCAGATTATCTCATGCAAAGTTCCGGCCTTTTAATACATAATTCATGTTTGTCTTCACAAAAGATGAAATATGAAAAAGCCTATAGAGATGATTGGACTTTTCAAGATCAAAAACAGGTTAAAAAATAAATTTTACAATAATTTTAGTTCCACATTTGTACTCTAAAAAAACGTTACGGTTTTTTAAAATACCATTTCTTTAAAATAAAAAAAGTAAGTGACAAGGTTGCCACATAGCTTGCAGTGCCATCTGCGAGTCTATACAGGGTGGGCCAATAAAAAGTAAGCCAAATTTATAAAAACCATAAAATGGTTATTTGTTAATGGAATTTATTGAAAATGTGTACATGTGTACTTAAAAAGGATACAAATAAATTCACAATTTCAATTTGTGTTCAAAGTTAGCACCTTTCTTCATAAAAAGTTTCAAAAATTGCCTAGCACTGTAATTTTTCGTTTTACGCAAAAAACCCATCGCGATTCTTTCTTCTTCAGTGAACGCCATTTTGAAAGACAAATTCGAATGATTACGTCATTAAAAAAGAACGTGAACGAGGGCAATTCGAAAGTAAAGAGAAAAACAATGTTTGTACAAATTTTCATTAAATTCCATTAACAAATAACCTTTTTATGATTTTTATAAAGTTAGCTTCCTTTCATTGGCCCACCCTGTATAATGAGTCAAAAAGAAGTAGAACCTAATAAAAAAAGCACAGCTCCGTGCAAAATGCTTCGATTTAAATGAAATTTGGCACCTTTTATATTTTGTATTTCCACACTATTGTTCTATGTAAGTGCCAAATTTCATGTAAATCGAAGCATTTTTCACGAAGTTGCGATTTTTTTATTGGGTTTTACTTTTTTATGACTCATAGTGTATATCATAATTAGATTTAGGGACTATGTTGTGCTCCGTAACTCTTAATTTTAAGTTTATGATTAATCTACAAAGTTCAAAAGTTTATTTGTCTTAGAGATTACTTTTATTACGGTAGGTTTTCGTTGAAATCTTATAGAAAAATTTGGGAGGAGCATAATAGGGACATATCTGGGTATGAAGGTTTCTCAATTTTTGCCATAAAAAGCTGCGCACGAATCAATTCCAGCAGATTATTTCTGAACGAGATTTCACGCATGAATCTGATTGAAAATTTGAATATAGACTTCTTTTATATTCATGGTATAGGCATGTCAAAAATAATTAAATAAAAATATTGGAAATCATTAAGAGGGTCTTTGTATATTTGCTGCTGCAAAAAAATAAAAAATAAATCATGATGTAAATGATATATTTATTGATTGTGAAGTTCTTCTAAAAATAGACACGATGTCCGAATGTCCATCCAGAGTTGAAAAAAAATGTATTAAATTTTCTTAACAGGAGCAAAATGGAAATTTGTGATAAAGGGGACATTAAGGTGGAATATAATCTTATCACTTTCAATGGATGAAATTTTAAAACACACTCACAGCCAAACAAAAAGAGATTAAATAAAAATAAAAATTGTTTAAAATAGCTTGATAAATCAGCAATTGAAATTGATTGTCGTTTTTCACTTTGAAATAGTAATTTTTTTAAAAAATTAATAAACAAGTTTTAAAAATGTCCGTTAATTTGCGCATACTGCCAGCAGGTGGCAGTATGAGAATGCAAATTAACGGACATCCTGATACCGTCCTCCTCTACAACTTTCAAAATCAAACCAAATGTCTATTTTGCATCCTTCGAGTACTTCCTGTTTGAATGATCGTGAAAACATGGCCAAAGGTAAAATTGTTTGCACCATTAAATTGCGCACCCCATGGTTCCTATATGTTCCCCTTATCACAATTTTCAAGTTTGCCCCCGTTTAGTAAATATTTTCATGCTGTATATGACCATCTACAGCACCTATGTCTAGACATGTAGCTACTTAGGTACATTCATGTTGCTTATTCAGCTATTTCTGTACATGAAAACACGTTTCTTTATGAAACTTTCAATTAATTTAATTACAGCCTAGAAACTCAAATATTTCAAGCATTTTTCAAATTTTATTAATGAAGTCTTTGAAATGTTAAATGTCAATTACATGTTTTCCACTAAGTGCATTCGTGTAACAAATGGTCTCATTATAAGCCGCTTTTTAATCTGAATATTAATTATGGGCAATACTTTTATTACACTGATTAAATATGTTCGTGATTAATGAATTATGATCGCATAGATGGTTTCATTTGCATCGTCGTGCTAATTTCAATGATTTTCAATGAAAATTTATTTTTGGTTCACAAATTCTATTAAAGTTTCCTCAGCCCTAAAATACATATCGAGAGGAATAGAATAACGCCTCTTTAATTGGCAACTACAGGGTGACAAATTTGATTCAATTAAAATGATTAAGGACATTTCTATCTAAGAATAATGTTAACGAAATTCCACAACATCTCCTACCAAAACTATCCAAAAATTTTCGAAGATGTAAAGCACTGGAAATTCTGGAAATTCCAATGGTAATTCCTTGGCCACATATTCTGTAATTTTTATAAAATTAAGCTTCACCGCAATATACATAAGCAATGTTTCACCATATACAGGGTGGCAATAGTTTTTCCAAAAATTATCACATTCTCCATGTTTCTACCATGTAATGCTATTAAAAGAGATCGCAGCCCTATCCTTTTCAGTGGGTCGGGCTTGCAAAGATACTCACAGTTGAATGAGGGAGGTTTGGGTGGGGGTGAGAATTGTTAGGGGTGGCTTGATGGATCAGCAAAGGCCTCATCTTGTTGTTTTTCACTTTGAATTGGTGAATTTTTTAAAAATTAATATACAAGTTGAAAAATGTCCGTTATTTTGCACATGCTGCCAGCAAATGGCAGCATGAAATAGGTAAGTTGTGAGTGCAAAAATTCAAATAATAATTTAATTCAAAATATTACTATTTTAACGTGAAAAATGACACGATCAGTACCTTGCTGATTTATAAAGCAATTTTAAACAATTTTTATTCTTATGTAATCTTTTTTTGTTGGTCTGTGAGTGTCTTTGCAAATTTTCCCATTGAATAGGATAGGGTTGTAATTTCCCTTAAATGGCTACAAATGTTTGCAGTCATACTATACTTGTTGAATACAAGTATAATACAGGACATAATATATGTCATGTATGACAATATGTAATTTTCCAACCTGGGGCATTAACTCAGTTTGCTAATATTAACAACTCATTTGATAATTTTTGATTCTGTTATAAAATGTATATTTTGAACGAACCTTGTCATTCTAGATGACTGCATTTGATAGCTACCGGTCTGGTAAACTTAAATGTCCCAAAATCGGATTCACGATCAATGAACATTTATATGATAATGAATTAAAATGATATCTTGTTTATGCGACACTGTTTTAAATTAATGACGACAAATAATTTATTCGGTTTGTTAAAACTCGCGAACACGATGAGATTTTGTCATTGCTGCTACACATGTTTTTTGAAGTTCCATGGCAGGTTGCTCCACCTGGTGACAGTGCTATTCCAACAGGATTTTATGTTGAAACCCTCGTCGAGTTTATAGCGTTGCTTGGCAACTATAATTTTATTAAGCCACCCTCTCTTCCCCCCTCATTAATGAGAATATGATTATAATTTTCGCTAATATAACAATGACATGGAAGTTACAAATTGCGAAGTAATAAATATATGCATGTTTGGCACTCTTGTAAAAATCATTCATTTGAATTTATTTGAGATAAGCTTTCTCGTTTCATTGCTGTGCATAACTGAGACAAATATTTGGTCATCATACATAGTGCATCATAGTCATATCCCCACACTTCACAGAAAATTATTTTTGATGCATACTGTATGGCAGCAGTATTTAACTTTTTTTTGTTGACACCAAATACCAGAGGTGGGGAACCTGTGACTGACAAAATTATGTTTTTGGGCCCTTCCAACCCCATTGAAAACCAGTGACCACGACCAATGATAATCTTGTGATAAGTTTATGGTGCCACTGTGGTGGTCATTGAGTACATCATATTTGTAGTGAGTTAATTAAATGGTTGACCAAATATAGTAGGCTAATTTTTAAATTTATAACATTATATAGCCCTTGAATGATGTTGCAAATATTCGAATGGCCTTTAATTGGCAGAAAAAAGCCCCCGACTATTGATGTACACACTTGTATAATTACAATTTCATTGCATAATTTATGTATTTCACATTAAATTTTAAGTCTTCCAGTTTGTATAAACTAATGAAAATATATAAAATAATTTACTTTAATAGTAAGGGGTACTGGACGTACTGATAAACCTTAAGGACAAAGTTTACGCAATATGGACATATATACTATGTACAGATGAATGGTCTTTTTTGCATTAATGTTTATTCCCCACGAGGGGGAAAGTGCCGCTATTTGTTACAGCGCAGGAACATGTACAGTGGGGGTATCCATTGCAGTCTAAATCAGCCTGGTATTATTTTAAGCCAAAGTATATATAAGCCACAACTCAAGACTAAATTCTAGAATTAAACGTTTTGGTGATTTCCAACTCGGATTAAGTTGAGGGTCAAGCTTCAGACTATTTCTTAAACCTTGGCTTAAAATAAAGTCTTGGCTTAGTAAACATGGAGATATCCATTTAGTTCACAGCTAATTAAAGGCTAGCTAATGCTGTCTGTGATTGGCTATCAATATTTTTTAATACAATTTGCATGCTTTTTTGAATTTCAAATAATAATAAATTTTGCTGTTATGCCTAGGCTTAAGTTTTTCATTAAGCCTGAGCTTAACGCCAATCCACAGTGGATATCACCAATTTTTTCAGCCTAATATTTCTTAGGTCTCAACTTAGTCTGGGTTGGATCTCTCCATTTCTTTGTAATCTGAAGTTAAAACACCTTTAGGCCTCAGCTTATAATTTAAGCCACGATGGATATCCCCGCTGTTAGTGTGGCAGTTGAAGGTTTCAGTACAAAAATATAAGTCAATGGAAGGAACAATAAAGGGATATTGAGCAATACAGGTAAAACAGTGGCAACTGATGAAACACAATGACATGGCACAGGAAATAACTCACAGAATGACAAGGTGGCATGGCAATGTAGGAGAATGGAGTAGGAGAGAGGTTGGAAGGTAGGAGGGTGAGAATACGGTAAGATATAATGAGAAAGAGAGGAGGGAAAGGAAGGGGGAAAAGGGTGAATGGGAGTGCTAAAGTGGATCACAGTTGGAGGGGGAGGGAAATGGTCTTGCCGACGCCAGCATTGGAGTGGGGTACGTGCTTGCCTCCCGAGCCTAAGATGCTGGTTTCGCTCCCAGGTCGAGGTTGGTGGGAATTTTACGGATGGGAGAAATTCCCTAAGTGTCGGCTCTTTTGGATGAGTTTTAACCGAGGTCCGGTGTTAATTGTAGCACCTTAAAAACCCCTCGAGAGGGGGGGGGGGAAGTCCCCCTCGTAGGCTCACTTCCCAGGTAGGTGTTGAAGGCTCATCCCCTGGTGTTGGAGTTTAGCCTTAGTTGCAGAAATAGGCCAAAGTTAAAAATTACCAAACAAACAACAAACAAACATAAATGGTCATAAATGGACATTACTGTAAATTGTCATATATTTACCACATCTGGGTGTAAAGTATATGTTTATATATATGGACTTGGTCAATATATATATATATAAACGTCTAAATCCTGATATTACCATACATTCACTGAAGTGTCCTTATATGACCACACAGGACATTTCCAATCAAGACGACTCCACATTGTCATTCAATGAGTAAACCCTTCAAAAGATTTTTCAAAGTTATTGTGATGTACATATAGCGCAAGTACAATCGTATATATCGTTTGAAATTCCGAGCTTTTATAAGTTGACCTAAGTTATCTAAATCATCGCCCTCACTCGAATCGACCGTCGAGTACAAGTGTCAGACGTCAACTGTACAATTTTTATGTTAAAATCCTTCTGTCCCTTATCTCTAATGTTAACAGACTTTGGGAAAGAAAAGGTCTTTGTAAAGTGTCTCTCCAATCATTTTATATCCGTTTTGAAACCACATATTGCTGACAGAAAAAGGATGAAAAGTGCACCAAATGGATTTTTGCCTTAGCTTTTTCTACTATTATTATTTTTAAACGCTTTCAAATGAAATCGTTTTTAAAGCTTTTCAAATCTGATGAAGGATTTGGAAAGTGAAAGTTTTATTGTTTCGGCACATAACTTTTTTAATTTTAGTTTAAAAGTACACTCACTTTATGGGTGTGAAAATTATATAGGGCCATGTATGCTATGCTATGAAATATATGGGATAAAATATGGCATATGTGGAGTAAATACTTGTAGAATATAGGAATTTCTGAAAGTTTTAGAAAAATCCAATTAAATATTTGTGAGGTCGTAAGTCAGTTGTATCAGTCGTGTCCTAATCTTATCTAAAATCATCTGCAAGTAAGATTCTTTACAAGGGTATCGATACACTCAATCTTCGGTATTAAATCATATGTTTTGCAAAGGCCAACTCTAGCAGGAGGTCTTCAAAAATCAAAAAAAAAATTCCACTAGTTCGCTGAAAATCGACCTCGAGTGTATGTTGTGTTTCTGACATTTCAGCGAAAACATCTCAAAAAAACCTTCTTACTTAAAAATTCTTTAACAATCATTGTCGGAAAAAAAATATGGTCCATCATACAGAAAAAACTTATTGAATTGCAATTGACAAAGGGAAGAAAAAAGGAAGATAACGAAGTTGAAAATGTCACAGTGTTTTGTTTTTTAGTTGTGGGAAAAGCAAAGTAAACTTTATGTAATGGGATCTATGCAACGTTTTCTTGAAACAAATCACCTCAAACAAATGATAGGCAAGACTCGTAAAGGTACATCTTGTATAAAAACAATATGGAGACAACTTCTGTTGTGGAAAGATAACGAAAAATGATGACGTGTAAAAAACAGATGAAAAATGCCAGATCTAGTCGCTTCCCCTTTACCACTTCTAAGCTTAAATGATGACAAAATCAATGTTTGCAAGCACACAAAAACTACTTTTCACTGCTTTCAACTAAATTTTACAATACTGAATTTAAAATACTGCGGATTTTATTTTTGACGTTTGAAATGAAGTTTTGAGACATTATTTCTTAATTGTAAAAATTACACTAGATGACGCTGATCACATGTAAGGTAGATCCATTTATGGACGACCCTCAAAATTAAGGTCTAACGCCTTGATGATAAGCCTCCAACTTTGGTGGAAAGGCTATATATATATATATACACTAAATTAAATTATGAACGATCCTCATCGAGCTCAAAGCCCAATCAGGTTACATCTATATGTAAATCAGCGACCCAGATCTGATTTATTTACATATTTAGATTATTTTTTAAAACCATTCAAAAAAAGCGACCCCGAAATTCCTTCAAAAATTGAATCCTCTTTACTCCTGTCCACATGGTGTTCATTTTAGCCTAGATTCCCCTCTCCTCTTCCTCCCTCCTCATAGACGTCCTTAATTTTTTTTGAAAAGTAGGGTGTCCAAAAAATTTGTTGGAACATACAATGGCCCATCCTATAATTTTGCGAGCACCAATTCCACGATATTTTTCCAGATTTTTTTTTATTAACGGAAGTTGTCTGTCCTCGAAGGGAAATTCCAGCATAAAATTGGTGTGTAACATCAAGTTAGGCATAATTTCCGACTTTTCCAAAGTTTTAAGTACATTTGCCACTGGTCCCTTTTTCCCTTTTTACTGACCTTTTAAACTCCATTAATTAAACAGAAAATCCCAAAACGGAAAAATACCATCATTAGTTTGACATCCATAATTGCTTTACCCCCTCCCTCCCCCTGTCCTCTTGGTGTCCACATGCTAGCAGGTTCTTCTCCCCCGCCTCCTTCCCCTTCTTGAGGACGTTCTTTTTGAATAGCCCCTTTTGAGATTGACCAATGGAATTTCTGTTAAGTTTCACCTCTATAACTTGAAGCTAGTGTTTAAAGTATATTCACGGCCAAAATTTTAGGAATTTATTGTTTTTTGACGTACGTTATTAAGCGGGAAAGATTAGATTAGAAGCTGGAAGTTTTTCAAACAGAGGGCTCTAAAATCTGCCAATAAGAAGTCACATGAAATATCTAAACTAGTCGCTATTTTGCAAACAAAATTGTACACCTGTGGCGCTACTTTACATATGGATATCACCTGATTTGGCCATGAGGTCAATTCATATTGGGAATTCAGCACACAATGCACGGCAAAAATAAGCAGGCACCTGGGTAAGACATCACTGGGAATTTTCAATTTTTTTATTATCTGTACAACCAATCAAATACAAAAGATATACATACTAGAAATATGCTTTTTCCAATATACGAGCTTGTATTAATATTTTTAAATATCCGAACAAAAAATTACAACTTGGTTGCAAGATAGAAAAACAAAATGAGTCCTAATCGCTAGTCTAAAAAAATCATGTTTTGCGTGTATCTTGACAGAAAATTTCCAGCTCCGTACATTTTAATTTCAAGCTAAACTAAACTAAACAGCTAAACTGAGAAATTATCTCACGAATTCCTTCGGGATTGCGTAAGACGAGATTTGAATTTCTGTTTTAACCGAAGGCGTTTCGCAATTAAGTGAATTAATTACGTTTGGGTAAAAATGATTGCGAGATCGACTTCTTAATGAGTTTGTGTCTGGACAATGACACTTCATTTAAAACAAAACATGCAAATGCATTAACTAGTGCTCGATCAAAAAGGTAAGAATGCCTTTGTTTAGACTCAAGATTTAAAAAGAAAGTTTTTTTCGTTAACAATAGCAGTCTTAATTACTCAAGTCGACAGGAATTGACATTCACAAAGCGGTTCTAAGGTTTGTAAAGTGTTTTAGTCTTAAAACAATCAAACAACTGCTTTCATCGCTTCATTACTTAAAAACAAATGTTCAGAAGTAACTTTGTCTTAAGATAATTGAATTCAAATCAACAATACTTGAGGTTTTATTTGTTCAGATTGTAATCACTGCAATTATGTTCAAATTCTCAATTCTGTGCCCTAGGTTACCCGGGTGGAAACATAATAGAGAGCTCTATTATGTCCATATAACATTTTTTATTTTATTGATCATATATCAATATACGTACTTAGATGTGTGGCAATATATGAACTCGTATGTCGAAAAACAATATGCTGACGCTGAAGAAATTTGACATTGATGAGCAACGGAACGGATGTGTGAAATGGCCTTTACTATATTACTGACATGGGGCACAGAAACACTGGCTTTATTTGTACAGTGGTTTTCTAATGTTTAAATTAACGTTAAGAAGAAAATTCTAAACCTGTACATGTAACAGTTATTTTTATATTGTTAATCGTATTCCAACTAATATTGTCTACATTTTTCATATACGTATAATGACATTTTTCTTGTTTAATGTTATAATTGCAATAGTTTTATGCTAATTTCACTATTGGTTTTCTATTGATAGGTATTTGGAAATTATTCAAAGTGGCCTTAAGTCGAAAATCAATTCTGCATGTTGTGATATCGTCAACTGCTCATCGCTACTACATGTTGTGACATCAACTGGCCATCGCTTCTGCATGTTGTGACATCAACTGGCCATCGCTGCTACATGTTGTGACATCAACTGCCCATCGCTTCTGCATGTTGTGACATCAACTGGCCATCGCTGCTACATGTTGTGACATCAACTGCCCATCGCTACTACATGTTGTGACATCAACTGACCATCGCTACTACATGTTGTGACATCAACTGGCCATCGCTACTACATGTTGTGACATCAACTGACCATCGCTACTACATGTTGTGACATCAACTGACCATCGCTACTACATGTTGTGACATCAACTGACCATCGCTACTACATGTTGTGACATCAACTGGCCATCGCTTCTGCATGTTGTGACATCAACTGGCCATCGCTTCTGCATGTTGTGACATCAACTGGCCATCGCTGCTACATGTTGTGACAT
>JAQGBW010003679.1:0-15639 GCA_034698625.1 Julus scanicus | reverse complement strand
ACTTTTTTATTTTGAAAATGAAGTGAAGTGCAAATTTTACCATTGAAATACATAGGGTACCAAACCCCCTTAAGCAAAAAAATCTGGAAAAATGTTGTGGGATTGGTAGCAAGGCGGTTGCCTGGAAATTTATAGGATAGCCCTTTATATGTTCCATCAAATTTTCTAGATACCCTACTTCAAAAAAAATAAAGACGTATATAAGGGGGGCTAGGGGGAGTCTGGGCTAAAATGGGCACCATGTGGACAAGGGGTGGGGGAGGTTAATTTTTGAAGGAATTTCGGTGACGTCCTTTTCGAATGGCCCTATACTGACTTTCAAAGACATCCAAGGAAAGCAAAATTACATTGTATTCTGCTTTCTGTATTTAGAATTATTTTTCTCAAATCGCTTTTGTTATATTCTCAAAAGTTATAAATGTCTTTCAACTTGTTATATGTAGTTTCTAATAGAAAACATGTGGCTTAATATGTATCAAATAGACATAAATTTACCACTTTAAATTGCAATTGTTTCAAATTTGGTGAATAACTTGAAAATTTTCAAGTAACTTTTTTGTTAGTCTTCTGAAAGAGTTACACTGAAAAGTGCATTGGTATGCTATCTTTGCACCAACAAGGGGTTCAGCCCCTTCGAACGTAAACTGTTATCAAACGATAAAACAGCGTTTAAGTAACGCCCTGTTATTAAAAAATGCAAGCCAAATTCGTTTTCCTTGTTCATAAACTTGCGGGAGATTGTATGTCCCGATGGAGCAGTCGCCATGTTTTTTGTGTGACCAGACTTGAATTTTCTAATTTACAATATGCACTGGGGGCTAGTAGTGCATTAGAAGAGTCGTGGTCTTATAAGTTAATGGGTGTGACCGCTAATCAGAAAGCTTTCTACTGAAACTCGAAGTGTTTTATTTTTTATTTTTTTTTATCTGACTTCAGCAAGGGCTTTTTAAACGCCCGTTAAAAACAAAAGCGAGCTCCGTGCAACGTCCTATCGGGACGACTGATAATGGATTGGAACAAATCTGCTAACTGACGAACGAATAATTCTGCCAATCGAAATCCATCACCAGCTACTGATTGAAGGTGAAAATTAAATGGATTTCAGTGTTAGATGTTGTCGCCTCGGCCATTAAAAGCATTCAATTAAAAAGGGGGCTTTTCTATTAGAGGGAAACATTGACTTGTTCCCCATCAATATTGTAAATCAGCACCATTTACTAGTTTGTTTTTGTTGCTTCGCATTAACTCGGAAGACCAACAAGGTTGTGATTTTGTCTTTTTGAGTTTAGACTACTTTTTACATGTAGTTTGTGGTTTTTTGCAAAACAAGCAATTGAAGTGTTGCAAAATTCTGTAAGTAGGTGGCGCTAGTGATTGACAATGGAAATCTGGAAATGTCCGTGAACATAAACTGAGGGGGATAAAAACATGTACAATTAATTGAAAATGCAATGGTACTGCTGTAGCAGTCTAGCGCAGTCCCCAACTGAGGACTGGTTTAGACATGTTCAGACATGCCCATGCGTGCCAACGCATATGAGGGAACTTGTTGCAAGCGTTGCATATTAACATCATAGATCATTCACCGAATTTTATATACAAATGTCGTATAGCAAGTGTGCACATTTTGTCTTTCCTTTATAAATTAGAAACTTTCTAATCTAATTGGTCTGAACTTTTTCATCTTCTTAAAATGAACAAATTCCACATAAGTCTGACTTTTAATTCTTTAAGTCAACGATTATTGTATATATTTTTACCACGCACAATCTTGTTTATATTCGAGTGACTTAAATAAATGTATAAATACTCAATATATATCCAAGCCTTTGCCTGAAAACCTCCAAAGTTAAGGTAAAATTTCAGGTTTGAATAGATTCCTGTTTTGTGATTGATTTTTACATATGAAACTATAGGGCGGGTCGAAATAATACACTGAAAACTTGTTGTCGATAACAATTCACTTAACATGCAGAATTACTATATGTCCAACAACTCGTGCATGTCCTGCTGAATTCCACACTTTATGTAGATTTTGGTTCTCAAACGTAACCGTGTAACGAAAGCGTGGGTAGTTCTAAGAAAACATCGATACCTTTAAATATATGCAGAAAATAAAAGCGTAAATATAGGTATCGTTCTATTATCTGACTAAATAACATGAATCATAAAATGGTTTTTTGCATGCTTAACTTGAATTGATAAGAGAGATCTATAGGTTTCGAGAGGTTGTGAATTTGGTTTAATCAAAGTGCAGGTTATTACATTTTTTGTTTATATCAAAGGATTAATGGCCCGAATAGTCTGTACACGTAGGCTTAGTCCTTGTGAATTCAAATTTGAATCACGTTTAGTTGAACTAGTTTTAGTTATATTAAGAGTAACCAAAGGCTAGAGACGACAACATGCAGGTCTCGTTTCCAGAAATTACCGATAGAAGGCACTCGATGTCAACATAACTGTTGGCCATGTGCCCTCTATTATCCCTTTGAAGAGCCTATAACTTTTTTCTTTTGTCAAAAGCACAAGTTGACTGTGTCTAAAAGTTTTTGTTTGCGTCTAAAAGTGCAAGTAATAAACATGTGTAAATACAAATTTAAATACATAATCTTCTTTGCATTGCTGTTGAGTTCTTTCCAAAACTTCACTGACGTACGTCCAACTGCAAACATCTTAGATTAATTTGGAAATCGATAACCCTGTTCATACACGGTTGACATAATGTTGTACCGTAACAATACAGGACTATATCTTTATTTTCGGTATAGATAAACATATATGTAGCGGTTATTAGAAGCCCCAAAATAAATTAATCTTCTGGGCCCAAACAATTGTAGTTTGGGACCATTCAAAAAGGAAGTCCCCGAGAATTAATGTCCAGAGATTTTTTTAAAACATACAAAGGCACAACCTATAAATTTCCAAGCACTCGCCTCGCTGCCAATTCCACGACATTTTTGCAGATTTTTCTGATTAACGAAAATTTCCTGACCTCCAAGGGAAATTCCAGCATAAAATAGGCGTTTAACACAAAGTAAGTCATAATTCCAGACTTTCCCGAGGTTTTAAAAATTCAAGTACGTTTGGTACTGGGTACACAGACCTTCTTGTTGCCTATTCCCCTTTCACTGACCATTAAATCCCAATTAAGCAGAAAAACAAAAAAAGGAAAAATGCCATCATTAGTGGACGTCCAAATTGCTTTTCCCTCCCCTCCTCCCTGGTCTTCACATGCCAGCAGACCCCTCCCTTTACTTCCCCCCCCCTCTTGCGGACGTCCTTTTTGAATGGCCCCTAGAGTGTGAGATGATCAGTGTGGGTGTTACAGATATAGTGACTATTCTGGGCCCAAACAATTGTAGTTATGCCACTGGTTGTACTAGACTGAGCAGTCACCCTGCATCATTATCACACTGTATTGGGAATACATTTTAAATTTGAATTTGAAATTGTGTGGCAATAAAACCTTTAATCACACCGGCACTCATCAAATAATAATACTTAAAAAAGTAGTTATGCCACATTGAGTTACGAAAGCATTTCTACTGTTTCAGGTAGTAGAGGTATCATGGAGTTAATTCTTTCAATCATGATCAAGGAAGTGTGACTCATTTGCATTTTAAGGAATTCAGTGTGAATTCCAGCACAATAAGTCGTTGCTCTTTAGCTTTTATTGGTATTCTGCACCGCACTTCTATAAAGTTGGCAATAAAATTACTCTTAAATTAAATGAAACATGTACGTTGAATTGTCTGCTCATGTTGAGTTGTTTTTTTTCGTTTTGAACGTAATTTCCATTCCCCCAAGTTTGTTCCTGTAATCATTAGGTACTCCACCCTCGCCCCTGTCGCTTATCCCACTCTTAATCCATTGTCCACATGAACACTAGAACTATGCCTATCAGAGTCCGTTTTTAATTCCGACCAACATGAAATGAATAACTAAACTGGTATCAGTAGCTGTCTAACAAGAAAAACGTTTAATTTTTAAGACTTAAATCGCCTCATTTTAGGAATTAATTTACGACTTCCACTTTATCTTAATCTTTCAAACGACTCAAACGAATATCTTGGGATACTTTAGAGTATATCTTAACGTTTTTAGGCAACTTTTGTTTTACGAGAAACGTTTAAGGGGTCATGCAAAAAGTGATGAGATTCGTTAGGCCACGATGTAAGTTGGAATGTGTGAAGTTTTGCTTTGTCTGAAAGGTTGCATCAAGCCATTCATCTCTCATTGCATGGAACATGCCAGTTCTGTTAACTTTTTTTGGTTTGTAGCCCATTTATGACAAAATCATCTTGAGGCAAAGATATATTTATTTATTTATTTATTTATTCAAAACGACACTCACAAAGAGTACAAAGCGGTTAATCGCTCGAACATCATAAAGGCAAAATTACAAAATAAAATCAAAAGGAAGGTAAAAAAGGGATGAACAAGAATAACGAAGAAGGATGAGAAGGCTTTGTTTGTACTAAAGGGTTTCAACCATTGATTGCTTAACTTTTTTCTTCCAATGCTTGCACCCGTTCTTGCAAGAATAGGAGGAGCAATCGAAGAGGCTCTTTTATATAGTTATATAGTTTCAATATCTTGAACAAAAATGCATAAACACATTTACAAGTTAGTATATATATATTTCTTTACAAATATGAAAGGCATTACAGTGGAACCTCGGTTTACGAACTTAACCCGTTCCTTGACCCTATTCGTGAACTTAACAGTTCGTGATCCGAATCAGTTCTTTCCATTGCAATTAATGTACTTAAATCCAATAATGCGTTCTTTGTCCTAGAACTTTTTTTTAACATGTTATGGCTTTGTGTGGGAATAATACAGAAAGGAAATAAATATAACAGCAATATTAGAAGAAAGCAGTTTAATATAAACATCTATGATTACCAACATTATAGGAAATTAAATTAAGACACCCACGTGGTGTTGTCATGGTGACGTTGCTGTGGATCAAGTTCATTTGCAGATTCTGTTTAAGAAATTTACTTTAACAAAATTGTTTCCATTAGGAAAATGTGTCTTATCATACTCTATTCTGTTGTTAATTATATGATGTAAGTCTCAAATTGATGTCAACAATGGATTCTCATCCATTACATCTGCAATTGGTGTGGATAAAACAAGAGACGAACTTTTGTCATATATTTGCAATGTACAGGCTATATCCTTCAAGCCAACATCGATTTTAATTTAAATCCTTGAAAATTATAACAAATTTTTGATGTTTCTTGTATTTAGTTAAACTTAACCGTAACAAAAATGTTCAGCTGGAACTCAGAAACTCGGACCTTTGATTAGTGGTCCAGAGAAACGTGTTCGTGAACTGAAGCATCGTTCGTGAGGCGAAACGTCTTCTTAGACAGACGTTCGTAAACCAAGGTTCCACTGTATATTTTGATAATGTTGTAAATTACATTTTTATTACGGAATCACTAGTATGTTATTACTATATTTGGATAGTTTTCAGGTAAATTTATGAATATTTTACCTAACAATCTGTGACCAATCGAAAAAAGGTTTAGCAGATCAAGAGTTTGTTTGTATGGGTTCAACCAGTTTTCATATTTTTGAAATGTCCCTCGTTGTACAAAATTGTTGACAACACATTTAAACTGTTAAGTATTTAGCAGGTATTTGTATCCCATTTTAAAGAGCTCATTATACCCGTGGGCAAACGAGGGTGACACTGGCGAGAACAGTGTTGCACCAGGGCTCGTAAAAAAACTAACACGAATTTTGGAATAAACCCATGCAATGGTGCTTGTTTTTTGTTGCACCAATTTGTAATGTATACAGTTTTGATGTAACTAATCTCGATACACGAATAACGTTTAAGTCCAAGAACACAGATAGGACTGCTGACTGGAGCTAGAATGCCATGTATCATGGTGTAGCCTGTAAATCAATTTAAAAAAGCGGCTTCTTAATGGCCAAAATCACCTTTTTTCATTTAAATCTCAGGAGAAATTGAACCCCACAAGGCGGGTCTCTGAACTTTTTATATTTTCAGTTCAACCGAGTGTTGTAATCAACATACGATTAACATTAATCCAAGAAAATGACTTGAAAGTAATTTACGAGCGCGTTAAATATCTCATTAAAATGTCATATATGCTACATTTTTACGTCATCTTGGAACACTTGCAGTGTGGCTGCAGGCGATTTAATTAATATATTTAATGTAAGTATAATTTAATTTTAGATACTCTGGATGGAAACATTTTAAAGAAATAAAAAAAGAATATTATGATTAATTAGTTCGAATTCTTGTAAGCAAGTCCATTAAATAACTACACAAATTAAACTGAAAATTACTAGAAGCATTAGTTAATTAAATTGGACATTTTGGTGAAAACTCGTGCATGGAAAGTATGTGAACGGATACGAAGTTAATTTTGTATTAATTATTTCTCATTAATTTTGATCAATTCTATACTAATTATGTTCAGGAAATACATAGGTTTATAAGTTAATTTTAATCTAAGTTTTAAGTAGAAAATGGAACTACTGGACATCAAGCAATCCTATGGTAGCTCAGTAGAACCTGTCTAAATGCATCCTGTGTAAATGAATAAACTCTTAAAAAGCATTAAATGTCTCGGTCCCGACTTGGGACCCGTGTATATAAATGAACCTGTCCTAAAGCATATTTTTCACCGGTCCCAAGCGTATGCATTTAGACAGGTTCTACTGTACATACATATGCTACAGTCAATGTGTCAAGCTAGCCAATTTGTAAAATGACTGACCTAATCAGTCATTTTACAAAACGACTGATTAGGCCAGCAGTTGCAGGTTGCAGTTTTTTTACAAAATGACTGAAAATTTAGCTTGATTATTTATTTGACTCATTGCCTGGTTAGGTTAGGTCAGGTTTGGTTAGGTTAGGTCTCATTATGGGACCAGTCATTTTGTATTTCCAGTCATTTTACACATTGGCTGGTTTGACTCATTGACTGTAACGTATATACAGCGATTGCCGGTTATTTGGGTTTAGGGGCCATTCAAAAAGGATGTCCCCGAATTTTTTTTTAAAAATTGACCTTTCCCCCTACCCCTTGTCCACACTTTATTTTAGCCCGGGATCCCACACCCTGTATGTAGAGTGTCCAGAAAATTTGTAACATTCAAAGGCCCATCCTATAAATTCCCAAGCACTCATCTCACTGCCAATTCCATGACATTTTCCAATTTTTCTGATTAACGGAAATTTCCCGACCTGGAAGGGAAATTTCTTCATACCCGATTTTCCCGAGGTTATACGCACATTTGGCACTTGGGACTTTTTCTCCCTCTATGTCCCCCCCCCCTTTCTTGAGGACGTCTTTTTGAATGGCCCCTTACTGTTTATAATCGGGACAAATCGTAAACTCAATGAAACTTCGCATAATTGGGACAGCTACTGACTCTATGGAATTTATTATGTACATTCTGAAAATCTTGAACGCAGGAATAATAATTTTGAATTGTTGTCAGGTATCCGATATTTTCAAAGGCGTAAATTTATACTTACGGTGTCGGGATATCAATGGGGGCCCACACACGCAGTTCCCAGTGACGCCGCTTACACGTGTCCTTCCTACACTTTTTAAGTAAAGAAACAATAATTCATAGGTAGTCTTCCATCTTGATTTCACGTTTGTGGCCAAAATACGCTAATAACGAGTTATGCTTCAAAGGTGTGCATGCAAGGTCGTGTCAGATTTCTAGGAAAAAAATGAGCACAGGTAGGCATGTAGACGGTGTTGAATAACTAAACGCTAATCTCTACAGGGTGCAAAAGTGACCCTGCTGGGCTAATTCATGGCCTCCTGACTTAACGAATTTTAGCTTGAAGTTCTTCTTGGAAAACATTACTTCGTTTTTTAATTACTACTGCGCGATATATGTGTGTGTCATGCCCATTCTTGCTAAGAACCAGTTGTTGTTATGTGAGAGCTAATTTACAAAATGAGAATATTGATTTTTTCTACTACACGAGTTATGATCGGTTGTCATTGTGGTTCCTTTAGTAATTTGTGATTCTCCCATGCATGTATTATGTGAGTCATAAAAAGGTAGAACCCAATAAAAAAAATCACAACTTCGTGGATGATGCTTAGATTTAAAATAAATTTGGCATTACATAGAACCACAGTGTAGGAACAGAAATAAATGATAAAATGTACTCAAAATTATCTCCGGTGGCCTTTACACAAGTCTGGAGCCAAACGCGCCGTACGATTGACGAATCGATTATACGCTGGTCTAGTTCAATCCAAGTTTTCTTAATTCGTAGTTTCAAGTCTTCGATATTATTAATCTTCGATTTGTAGCACAATTTCCTAGAGACCTCCCCAAATTTTGTAGTTTTCTGGATTCAAGTCTATATAGACTGTTTGGTGGCCAGTGATTCGATGATTTGTGGGATTTTCCGTTGCAACAGTTCAACTGTTTCCGGAAGACGTTTTTTTTGTTCCTACACTATTGTCCTATGTAAGTGCCAAATTTCATTTAAATCTAAGCATTCTTCACGAAGTTGTGATTAATTGTATTGGGTTCTACTTTCTTATGACTCACGGTGTACATGTACACTGTATTAAATCCGTCGTACACTGGTCACTTGTGATGGTTTGTTCTTCCACGTGACAAAGAAAAATGTATTTATTGTGCTAATTTTTTTATTTTCCATCATAATATTAATAGGGACAATATTTATTGCTTTTATATACAGCTTCAAATTAAAGCAAACCTATTAGGGTTCCTCCCATTTGGTAATCTAGGAAGCATTTAGTTATAAACCTGAAATATAAACAGATAAATTATAACATTATTCGCATGTTGAATCTTGGAAATTTTTGTAAAAAATCTTTTGATAAAGGTTTTTAAATTTCCTGGAATCACCTGGCTGATAGGGCAAAGATAAGCCGACATTGAATATGGACTAAATAGCATACGCTACTAGTTTTTGTCTCACAGATTTATTTCTAGAATGCACTTTTAAAAAAAATTCAAAACGAACTAAAATGTGTCACTCATGCCTGCTCATGATATTATAAAAAGTATGGCGGCTATAGAACTAATCCTTCAATAACACGCTTTAAGACGACCCCATTCAGAATTGATTTACTAAAGCATTTAGGATATAACTTTAATCTCTAAACTAAAAAAAATATATTCAAGAGATTCATTGGATTACCAGTTTATTGTATTGATATTCCGTAGAAAGAATTTCATGTAGTCGTTAAAACTGGTTTCTAAACATTACTATTTTGAACTATTTTGGCAAACTAAGTTGTTGAAACTTTGTTTCATTAACATATTTCTGTATTGATGTTTGTCCAAATGTATCTGTTCACATCAAAAAAGCAAGAAATTGTTTTATAGTCAAGGTGCTATAGTAAACGTGGCTGTGTGCTAAAATAGTCACAATTCGTTAAAATAATCTATATCTAGATGATAATATACATTTTAGAAGTAAATATACGTATATTTTACTTTAAAAAAAATAAAAACTTGCCTATTAATAACGTGCCAGCTATCCACCAGCTATACCGCCTTGGTAGAAGCGCCATAACCATGAAACATTATTTCTTTGATTTCCTTTGATTTTCACCGCCTCTTGAGCGATCACTGAAATGTTTCATGAAACACGTTTTTTTATTTTTGGAGAAACGTTTCATGAAACTTGGCTGCAAAACGTTGGTGAGCATTCACATATCACAAACATGTTTGGGAAACCATGTTTCAGTTTCATGAAACATGCAGTGTGTACTAGGCATAACGTCATGCTGCATTTTAATGAATGTGCTGAAATACTTTCTATGTCCCAAACATGGTGATTTTAATTGCACTTGCGTGAGAGAATATAAAATTTATTTATGAAATTTTGTTTTTATTTTTACCACTTTGACTTGTCGAAACTACTGTTGACTCTTACCTAAGTAGTACTGATAAACATTATAGCAAAACTACGCCTTCTTATATGACAGTAGATTGTGTATAATCCATATATGGAAAATTCTTTCTACATCCCAGTCATCATTAGTAATTATCATGTAACGCCTATAAATATTTCAGTTGTATTTAGATTAACGTTTTTCTAATTTCTTATTTATTTTTTATATTTTAAATGCTTTACAAGTTTATTCAGTAGTGAAAAAAATCTAACAAAGATTATTTGAAAATGCATTTGGCCCATGAAAAAACATGAAATGTTGGCCCTGAGAAACAGTAGGTGTTGATTAATGATTCTGTCAATTTCTAACATTATGCAAAAAGTCAATGGCATTTTTCGTTCCTCTAGTTTTTATTTTTTTTTTTTTAAATTCAAACATTGCTGAAATACGAATTGGAAAATAAATTTCATCAAATATCAGGATACGGTTTTAAATTCTACATTTGTATTATGTTTAATTTCCCCAGTTCTCCACAACTTTTTTATTGATTATTTTGGAAAATTCGATTAGGAATTTTTGTCTTTTTACCATTTGCCACCGTTTTCACACACCAAAATTTGTCTTTTATTATTAACCTTTTTTAGTATCTAACTTTTATTATAAATAACCCATAATTAGATTGTTGTTAAGATTCTAGTCCCCTGTTAGTTGTTTTTAGAGGAGAGTTGCCTTTTATTGAGTTTAATTTGTAGTCGTGATCTATTTGTTGCCCATCTGTGCGATTATTCAACCATATGTCCATCCTTGAAAATGCATATGTCAAAAAATGTGTTTGGGTCATTTGCTTTGAACTAACGAGCACTTTTCAATTGAGAGGGGAAAGCTTGATCCTGCAAAGGATATTTGAACTCCATCAGGAGGGTGTTGACATCGCTGTTAAGGCCCTGAAGAGGCTCTCAGGCGCGTTGCCTGCCTCATAGTAAGACCACTTAAGTGTTGACGACGAAAAGGTCACGGCGCTTTTGTCAAGGGCTCAACATATTTCAAAGATGCAGAATGAGCTCTATCTTAAAGCTAACTTTTGTTTTACTTGTGGAATCCATGAACCGAAAGTACTTTCGGTTCATGGATTCCACTTTCAGGGACTATTAAAACATGGTTGTGCATTTTTATGCATCAAATCATTCAAAATTTTTAGATAATTTTTCTGATAAGTCATCATTTTAAAATTTGTTCAGCTTTTAATTGCCTTATTCCAGGTTTTTCTGGACATGATTTTCAGACTGGTAGCGTGTCAAGCATGATTAAATTTAGATGACAGAAGCAGACGGCCATAGCAAATCGTGTCGACTATCTAAAAAGTTGGATAAATTAATTGTTTCTTAGAATTGAGCACCAGTGATAATGTTTATCATTTGCATACATTACTTACTACTCTACTGATATCACCGTCAGTAATCCAGAATATATAGGGGAGACCGGGGCACAGTGGGACACGGGGCCCAGTGGTACAACGTCTTTATAAAACCAGGTTTTAGCAGCAACCCAATGCTTTGGATTTGCAAAGAAGCTTTATGCAGCACTCTTTCATTAACCAAAATTTCTGCAATCTGACACAAGTATAGAAGAAAATATTTGCAGTTAAAGTTTTTGTTCTTGAAAAGTAATTATTCAACTTGTAATTGAATTTTTATTCAAGGTGTAATTATAAAACATTAGTAATGCTGCAATATACCATTGACGAGTGTATATATCCAGCTATAATTTCAAGGCCCAATTCAAATCAAATTTGTTATATGGGGTACAGTGGACCACAACATTATGGGGTACAGTGGGGCATGTCCCAGCATGCCACAATTAATGCTTTTGGAAAACATTTGTATATTTTCTCATTAATTATAACTTTAAATAAAAACCATGTTTAAATTTATGTTTTAAAGTAAAAATGGTTGGCAATCACAGAAAAAAAAACACATTTGGACAAGTAAGCGGTGAAAATATGAAAGCTGCTGTACATTTAATTACGGTTAATTTTAATCGTTTTTGTAATTTACACTTGGAATTTTAAATTGACGTGCTGAATTTAACACAATTAATCAATATGGTGTTCTTTTCCTTGTAAAATGTGTCTTAATTACGCGTGGACCACTGTATTCCATGCCATGTCCTACTGTGTCCCGGTTTGTGGGACAGTCTGCGCAACCAACTTTAATCTTTTATAGAAAAAAAAAACTAGTAGCTCTAAAACGATGACAAAATGTATACAGATCCTGAAGGCTTGTATATTACTGTTATTCTTTTAAAATGCTACGAGTTGAATATTTTTCCCCAAAAAAAAATGAATTTTAAAAAGTGTACCCACTGTGCCCCGGACTCCCCTACCGACAGTATCGGTCGCTAATGCTGCCATTCATGTCGTCGGCATCATAGTGTTTGGTATCCATACCCTAAATTTCGTATTATAATAGTTTTGTTAAACATTTGTGTAAAGCCTTTGCATTTCTCATCCATAAAGATGAGTTGACACGAAGCCAATCAAGTTAACCCTGTTAAGTCGTGGTTTTATTTGAAGTAACACCCTACAAATTAAGGTTATTAGTTGGGATAGGCCTCAGTTTTATCTTAGGGTGAGCTTATTGGAGCACCAGGTCATGCCTCAGCAAAAATACCTTCTCTTGTCTGTTATTTACTTGTCAGAAACAGAATATGGAACTATATTTATTTTATTTAGTATTTGGCAATTGCTTTTTCCCCCCAATTACATCTGTCAGAATTCGTGTCTGTAAATAAGAACATTACTTGAAGGCATTTTATGGTGACAATAAAACCTTACTATCTATAACTAGTACTGATTGCGAAAATTGTCCTATTTCTGCAAACTTTTTTTCTTTACTATAGTCTGAAAACATTTTCGTAAATGGCTTGCACCTCTGGTACAATTTGGTCCTTGATAAAGTGATGCCATGGCCTTGGAATCATTCAGTTTATACATTTAATCAACTTGTACTTCTAATTCTAATCAATTTTAAGAAATTCTGAGCACAAGACAGTAACAACAAAAGCTAACTTTAGTGTTTTTCTTATACAGTGGAGTCTCACTTAACGGTGATCCGTAAATTGTCACACTTTTTTGCCTCTTTAAACACCCCCCTACCCCTTAGTCACAATTCCCCCATCCCTTAAACACAATTGTCACAAAAAACAAACAACCCACCCACCCCACTAGGTGTGACATAATTTTTGAATGGCCCCTTACACGAATATGAGGGGGAAAAGAAAATACAATGTTCATGTACTAGCAGGTTTCGTGGTTACTGTATTTTAATAAATAGAGAATAATTCTACTTAAAAAATGTCGTTTAATAGTTTTGTCAATGTATACGTACATACAAAGAAGAACAGAAACAAAAAAGATGTATTTGATATAGTCACAAACAACAACAACAACAACATGTAACTTAAGTTACATCTTCAGAAATGTGCTTATTTCGTCTTAAACTCTGTAATTTTAGCTTGCTTGTTTTTCCTACAAGCTACATATTATAAGACCTGTTCTCAGTTAATAATAACATCACTCTTTTTCGTTTACGTCTTTAGAATAGACGAAATGCTTCACAATTATGTGAAAAAGCTCTTCTTATAATTGAATAGTATTTACACAATGGGGTTACATCGGGGGAAGGAATCACCCTTTGTATAAGTGGAAATTTTTTATAACTGAATATCGTATAATCGAATCATGCATTACACAGGGTTAAATGGAGTTTTGCCGGGGAACAAGAAATTATTTGTGTAACTGAATGTTTCATACAAGTGAGCTTCGTATAAGTGAGACTCCACTGTAGTAATAATGCAGATTAATTTCAATCATTCCCTATTTAGATTTGTTAAATGTGTAATATACAAATTTGCAGAAAAAGCCAGATCAACCAAATATTTTTTGTAGATAAAAAAATCAGAAAAAAAATCAATCGACGTTGGAAATTCAATTTTGAGCACCATTAAGCTGCAATATCACGGAGAAGCTAACACCATTAAGGTGACAAGGTGTCATGATTAGCTTGTCAATTATCCGTTTTCGGCAACATGGACTTATATTTTAGTGCCAGTTATGTGATGGACATCGTAATAATCTTCATGGTTAAGGGTTAGACGTGTTCCAAGAGCGCCATGGAGTCTGTAAGATGTAATGGTTGCATCTTACTGTTTTTATAAGAACTATTTTTTTATTGCCACCGGTTTTCTTATCTAAAAGCTTATAGAACAAGTTAGGCGTTGTACCTGAACTTGAATTTGAAATTGTGTGCAAGCCCTTGATATGCACCAATCTCTGTAGGTACTCAAAATCTCGGATTTCGTGTTTAAAGGGTTTCTTTGGCGTTGCAGCTACCATGTTTATGGCCCTGAGGAATTAACGCTACATGCAATCCAGACATAAAAAGGGGGCCCCTTCGTGTTTTGAGACCCGTCGTAACCTGCAAATATTTCGAATAAATGCAATGTCCTTGCCATCCATTCTGGCAGACTCGTAAATTATGGTGGCAGTAGGGAAAAAAGTGATAAAAAGGTGACAATGTAACAATCCTCATACTTAACCTTTAGGCCAAACCAGTTAAAGTTAACCATGATAGATTAATATCGGATATGCCCAACTCAAAATCACTCCCTCGTAGAAAAGTTCACCATTGTTACACGAGCACCCAAGATGGAGGTCGGTCAGCTATTTTTTTCTATTTCTATTTTGTCGTTTTTCTTAGAACCTGTTGTCTGGAAAACTGACTAGGAGAAATAATTATTCGCAGTTTTCGTTTGTCAAATTTCGGATTTTTCACTTGTAGCGATATGCAAATGCCGAAGTCTGTACCCAAAGACCCTGGAACTGAAATAAACATTACGGGGTATAATATGAGTTTTGCATACTTTATATACTAGTTAGTCCAGTCAATAAGTTTATGATCATGCTTGAACTGATTGTAGTGATGAAGTTTGGCTTGGCTTTATAATCAATCAACATAATAGGATTTTTTTATTGACAACTTGTAAAAAATTGCTTGTACTCCCTACCAGGGCCTATTCCACAAAAATGTACAAGTATTAGGTTACAAGTTACAAGTATATGGAGTTGTAGTATTGCATTCCACCAATAATCCCAGCAACTTGTAAATTATTAGTAAATGTGTAGAAATGATGTCCCAAAAGTACAAGTCTAAGGTGAAAAGAAAATGGCGTCTCGAGAAAATAAAATTCTACTTCTCTGTGCTACATTGAAACTAGAAAGGGCATAAATTTTGGTAAATTTAGCAGCAATTTGTCAAAAACAGATAATGTGATCTTCACTGTCACTAGACCACATGTTATTTAATTAAAAACGTTCTATTCCTATTCCAAATGCTTTATAATACTTAATTTACAAGTAATCATTTACCTATAACAAATTCGCTACAAGTTACAAGCAATTTACTAATAATTAAACCTTTGTGGTACAGAACACTTGTAAACTGACAAGATTTGCTCGTAACTTGTAAGGTATACGGTCTAACAAATTACAATTGTACAAATATTTTCTGTGGAACACAACAACTTGCACTTTTTGTACAAGTATCACTCCATACCCCTACAAGTACAAGACCATACTTTTGTGGAATAGGGCCCTGGTATGATAAGATGAGAAGATGCCCGATCTTCCTTACAATACCAGATGATAAACCCAAACATCACTAGTAATTTTAATGATAGATGTTTC